>JASDQU010683414.1:73982-88795 GCA_032191745.1 Picea mariana
CTCGTGATGCTACCAGTTGAATGGTCTGTTTGTGCTCAAGACCATACCTCCCTAGCTAGGAGGGAGTGTTGATATTATGGTAGCTTCGGGAGGTATGAAACTCTATTGTGACCTATGACGAGATTAGAATATCCCGGAAGGAAGCAAAGAAATGAATGTAACCCTAGACGAGATGTTGGTTGAAGAAAGATAAATAATATGAATTAATTAGTACCCAGAAGGAGAAGTCGGCCCAGGCAAGTCTGCCATAAATTCTATAAATATAGGGTGCCAGTCTCTCATTTGTCACATTCACAGAATTGCAGAAGTCACTTGTGTGCATTGCAGTCTGGAAGTTTTGTGCACAAGTTCCGGGGAAGGTGTTGCGCCAGTTTTTGGGTTGGACTATATGATCAGCTTTGGTTACTTTCTTGCTTGGTGCATTAGCCTTGCTTGACTATTGATTACTACCAGGATTCTTCTCTGTCAAGGTCAAGGTGCTCGGAGGGTGGCTTCGGCCTATGGTTGGATGACAAGGGTATTTTCAATGGTAAAATGAACACAATCATTAATATTCTAACCCCATCAACTTGGCGCATGTCCATAAAATAAACCCCAAGTAGCAAGGGTCTTATGTTGAGAAAAACAATCCAACGAGTGGGCAGATTTCGGGGTAAAAAGGGGGATGACATCGCCTTGGAGCTGACCCCCTCTGAAATTCCCAACCATCCGATCTGTGGCCCTGATCCAATTGTCATGGGCACTTCAAAGGCCGTAGGGGCTGATATCACCATCAACCCAAATGCTCTGAAGTGCCACAACAAGACACCCCTACATCAAGCCTCCTTGGCAAGAAAAAAGTGAATTCCCGCTCACCCAACTTGTAGAACTAACAAAGGACGCATGATGCGTCCCAATTCTAGATCAAAAATCCAAGCGACTTCTTCCAAGCCCTTGCCTTGCCAATGAACCAAGTATTCCTTTGTTCTTTGGCTCCTTGTGATTCCTACAATCCTCTCTTCTAAGATCTCTGCAATTTCATCACTCTCTCGCTTTGAGGTCCGCTCTTTTCAATTAGCATTACATTCATCCTCATCCACCATGCCTTCATGAAACTCATACAAATCAATGATATTGAAAGTTTGGTGAGATGTCTAAATCTTTAGGCAACTCAAGCACATAAGCATTATCTGAAATCTTTTTCAAGATCTTGCCAGGACCTATTTGCTTCATTTTTAGCTTGTTATAGGTTCCCTTCAGAAAATTTTCTTTCCTCAAATGTGCTAACACAAGATCCCTTTTTACAAATTTCTTTACATGCCTTTCCACATCATACCTCTGCTTGTAGACTTGGTTAATCTGTTACGGCTGTTGTTGTACCTACTCATGTATTTCTTTCATATGCTTGGCAAATGATTATGCATCTTCACTCTTCTTTCTTGCTTCAAGGAAGCATGCCAAATCAGTGACTCCTCTCAATGATCTCCCATTCACAATATGCAAAGGTCTCTTTTTTGTAACCTTGTTCACTGAATTGTTGTATGCAAATTCAACATGCGCTAAGACCAAATCTCACTATACTGGTTTCTCTCCTACCAAAACATCTCAACACATTTCCAAGGCTTCTATTAACTATCTCAATCTATCCATCAATCTGTAGATGATATATAGAACTGAACTACAATTTTATGCCGAGTTTCTTGCACAAGGTCCTCTGGAAATGGCCACTAAATTTGTTGTCCATGTCTAAGGTTATGCTTGGTAAACCATGTAAATAAATAATTTCTCTAAAGAAAAAAACAACTATGTTTGTTGCCTCACTAGTTTTCTTACAAGGAATGAAATGTGTGATTTTTGAAAATTTGTCAACAACTACAAAGATAGAATTATTACCTTGTTAGATTCTTGGCAATCCCAACATGAAGTCCATGTTGATTAATTCCCATGGCACTTCCAGTACTGGCAATGGTGTTTACAATCCAATGCTTTGACTTCTTCCTTTAACATGTTGAGAAATCCTGCAACTCTCAACCCACTTTTTCACATTCTTGTCAATCCTAGGCCAATAGTAGCACTCTTCAACCAATGCATGGATACAATCCATACCAAAATGTCCACTCAAGCAACCATTGCGTAGTGCTCGGATGAAGTTTTGTCTGATTGACCCTTTTGGAATGCATCACTATTGATTTTTAAATATGAATCCTTCTTAAATTAAGTAGTCCAAGAACAAAGTTAGATCCCCATTCCATTTTTCTTGTTGGCTTTCAAAGCTTCCACAAAATCTGCATCCATTTCATATAATTTCTTCATTTCTCCTAGCCCTATCTTCTCCATTGTCATAGTAGTTAATAATGTTGTCCTTCTGCGCAATGCATCAACAACTCTATTTGATCTCCCATACCTATGCTTTAGCACAAGTGTGTAACTTTGCAAGAATTCCACCCACTTCATGTTTCATTGATTTAATTTTTTGTGTTTGTTTATGTTTTTTGGAGCTTGATGATCCATATAGAGGACAAATTCTTTGGACAAAAAGTAATGCCTCCACTTCTTCAATCCTTGTATGATGGTGTAGAACTTTTGATCATACACTCAAACCATCATTGCGTAGTGCTCGAATGAAGTTTTATCTCATTGACCCTTTTGGAATGCATCACTATTGATTTTTAAATATGAATCCTTCTTAAATTAAGTAGTCCAAGAACATAGTTAGATCACCACTCCATTGTTCTTTGTTGGCTTTCAAAGCTTCCACAAAATCTACATCCATTTCATATAATTTCTTCATTTCTCCTAGCCCTACCTTCTCCATTGTCATAGTAGTTAATGATTTTGTCCTTCTGCGCAATGCATCAACAACTCTATTTGATCTTCCATACCTATGATTTTGCACATGTGTGTAACTTTGCAAGAATTCCACCCACTTCATGTTTCATTGATTTAATTTCTTGTGTTTGTTTTTGTTTTTTGGAGCTTGATGATCCATATAGAGGACAAATTCTTTGGAAAACAAGTAATGCCTCCACTTCTTCAATCCTTGTATGATCGTGTAGAACTTTTGATCATACACTCAAACCACCATTGCGTAGTGCTCGAATGAAGTTTTGTCTCATTGACCCTTTTGGAATGCATCACTATTGATTTTTAAATATGAATCCTTCTTAATTAAGTAGTCCAAGAAGAGAGTTAGATCACCACTCCGTTGTTCTTTGTTGACTTCCAAAGCTTCCACAAAATCTGCATCTGTTTCATATAATTTTTTCATTTCTCCTAGCCTTATCTTCTCCATTGTCATAGTAGTTAATAATGTTGTCCTTCTGCGCAATGCATCAACAACTCTATTTGATCTCCCATACCTATGCTTTAGCACAAGTGTGTAGCTTTGCAAGAATTCCACCCACTTCATGTTTCATTGATTTAATTTTTTGTGTTTGTTTATGTTTTTTGGAGCTTGATGATCCATATAGAGGACAAATTCTTTGGACAACAAGTAATGCCTCCACTTCTTCAATCCTTGTATGATGGTGTAGAACTTTTGATCATACACACAGTTCCTTTTCTTTGCACCATTCAACTTCTCACTAAAGAATGCAATTGGCTTTTCTTCTTGACTAAGAATCACTCCAATTGTTGTCCCACTGGCGTCACGATCCACTTGGAGCACTTTCCCAAAATCTAGTAAAGCCAACACTGACTTCTCAATGAATTTGTTCTTTAGCAATTCAAAACCTTTTTGTGTTGTTGCATTCCATTGAAACTCTCATTTTCTCATACACGATATTAATGGTGCACATAAGCCACTAAAATTTATGATAAAATTTTGGTAGAAGCTAACTAAGCCATGACAGATTCTTACCTCAAATTTACTTCCCATAAATTTCCATTTGACAATTGATCTTATCTTCTCTTGATCCATCTTCAACCTGTAGTGTCCCATCTTCCTAGTATAGTTTTGTGACACCCGACGAGGGTGATTGTTGATGGATTATGTATGCCGGACTTATATGTTATGGACTTGGTTAGATCATTTGACTTGTGAACACTAATATATATATTAGGATATTTAGACACTTAGGAGTTAGTTAAGATCAACTTGGTCTAATGTGTCATTAGGTAAAAGTGTGATTCTCAGTATGCATTAGTATGCATTTGTAGTTAGGTAATTTGATGGTCACGATATGTTTCCGACATAGAGTGATTTGACGAATTATATTCTCCTTGCTCTTAACGACTACATTGATCCATGGATTAATACCTGATTGGTCCATGATGTTTATTTAAAGAGCATGGAGGGTCATTTACCAATGATCAATTGTGAGAAACTCTCTTGTAAATCTCTCTGTAATATTTTTCTTTTGATTTAATAAATTGCTTCAAGTGGCCACGTTGGTTGGGGCCATGGATATTTCCTTGCAGGGGTTTTACCACGTCAAAACATTGATGTGTTGATATTTGATCTAGTTGTGTGAGTGATTATTGAAGGTGTTCATCCTCTGTTGGAATACCTATATTATCAAACATGGTATCAGAGCGCATTTGAAGACCCACTCCCGTTGTAGATCGATATTGTGAAGTCGTTTTGCATCATCTCTGGTTTCTTCCATTTTCGTACATTTATGGGTTGATATGACTATTCCATTTTGTCCACAGCACTCGTTCTAGTCAAGAATGTTTTTCGTTTCACTCAAAAAGGTTTTTTTCTTCTCAATATACAGTCATTTTAGTCAGATCCCAATGAATTGTTGATGTTTGAGTCGGTTAAGATTGAAACAAAAACCTCACGAGGATATGAATCCCCCTACGTTTTCATAGAGGTAGTACTCCTCTTTGGCTGAAAGATATATCTTGAATATCTTAGATTAAGGAGAATGCTAGATAGAAAACCCTAGATTTTTATTGCTTTGATTTATACATGGACTGGTTCTTTAATAACATGATTTGATCTTTATGTGTAATAAGAAGTCTTTTAATTGTAGAAAGATTGAAGGAAGGCTTCAATATCAGAATATCTTTGTCCTTAGCATCATATATACAACCATTAAAATCAAATACAAGTAGTGGATGCATCCACATCTTTTCACAAGAAAAATGAAAGAATATTTTTTATCATCTCAAAGAACTTTAAAAGAGCTATGCATTTAATACTGAAATAATTTGATGAGAATACTTAAAAAATATTACCCTCAGAGATCCCAAGATCTAAGTGTTGGTTGTGGAGCCTGATTATCTTCCTGATTCAGAGGTCTTTTATTTTCAGTCGTGTTTATACCCCATGAAGTATTTACACCCCAGAAGTATGTACACTCTTCCACGCGAGGGAGTGTAGAGGGGGGGTACCCCCTCTGCAGGGTCCGAGGGGGCTATCCCCCCGGCTGGGGGAAAGTGGGGGTTCGGGGGTGAAGCCCTCGAAGGAAAAATTGCCTTGTAAATGTATATTGTAATTTCATTGTAAATCTGGACCGTTCATTATAAGGTCGTAGATATAACGGTAGAAATTATGTTAGGGTTTTTTCCCTAGAAGGCAACCCTCTTTTATGAGGGAAATGTATTGCGGCTATGTTTGATGGCGAATATTGTATTCTAAGAGATGAGACTGTGAGAGAGAGAAGAGGAAGTTACAGCGGGTTTTGCTGTAGGTTGTATCCCTTCATTTGTTGGATAATAATAAAGGAAGGACCTGACAATTTCTCTGGTGGACATAGCCCACACTAGGTGAACCATGTAAATCTGTGTCTCTCTTGTATTGTGTACCTTCTGTGTTTTGTTTCCACATTTGTTTTATTTTATTGCTCCACGGTCCTATTTTTCTAACACTAAGAAATCATTAAAGTAAAACCTTGAAGCAGTTCTTTGGGGAGTTTTATTCATAAAATTATTCAACAATACACAAAATCTGACAATCACATACATGATTGTGAATGCTCCATGATCATATAAGATTTTTTTTTTGAAGAATACAAGAAAGAACACTAGAAACTCAACCCCATGCTTAGTTCAAAAATACAGACATAAAGCCTTGAGAAATTAGTGTAGAAGAAGAAAAAAGATGAAGAATATGGAGATCTTTACTCGTTGATCAGAAGCTTCATTGCATATTGATGGTTGAATCCTTATGTTCTGATCTTCTTCCCTCATGATGCAACCTTCTCTTTCTCTCCCTCTAACCTCTTGATGAAGCTCTTTCTTGCCTTTTAAAACTGGTTCTTCTAACTTCTTAAGTACTTATGAATTTCTCTTTCTTGGAATAATTGCTTAATTAATTCCTCAATAAAGTCTCATTAATGAATTTGCATCATTGACATTCGTATCTTGAAGTGGGCCCCTTTCCGTTTTTAATAAACTTTTATTTTGAAAAATTTAATTAACTTCCTTTTTAGAGAGAGAACCTTGTTTTAATCTTCTGAATATGATATTAAATTTTTCATCCATGGAAATCATTTCATATGTGATCGTTATCATCTTATCTTTCCAACGAGTTTTCCTGGATGCAATTTCAATTCCTGGATCTCAAGATATGAGCTCGTGAAGTCGAGGTGTCAATCAAATTTATTAGAATAGAATGAAAATATTACTGACCGTTCTTTCAATTTATGAAAATATTATGGCCAATTTTAGCCCTTGAAACCTATTCAATCATCTTCCTCATCAAAATACTTTTCCAACGAGGTATATTTTGCGTGATTCCGACTCCTAGATCTCGATATATGACCTTCAGAACATTAAGACTCAACAATCGTTGATTGATCTTCATGGGGCAATTTGAGCCCTTGATTTGAATTTCATCCTCCTTTAAGAAAATTCAAATTTTTCCTCATAATGTTTATCCCACATGTAGAAGAGTTTTGGTATTTGAAGTGTTTAAAATGTAAAATCAACCATGCCTTTAATGTGAACCAAGAAGAGATTATGGAAACTTAGAGTTCGACCCCTTAGGAAATTATTTAAATAACCAAAATTTTGACAGCTTAGTCATCCTCCACCCATGCCCAATCAATGCTCAGTGACAATGAGTCAGTTTCCATGTGTCACAAGTTGTTTTCTTCCATGTGTCCTCATGTAGTCGGATATCAGATCTACCATGTAGCATAATTTCACTGGTTAATAAAATCGCCATGTTATCGAATGAGTGGTTGCCACATGGATTAATTTAATTGATTAATGGATAAGGAAAGGGAATTAGAAAAAATATGAGGGGAGGATAGAACGAGAATGGAAGGAAGAGAGCGAAGTGGGAAGAGGTAGAGAAAGTATGGCGGAAGAGAGAAGTCGCGAGGAAGGGGGATGCCACATAGAATGGAGGATTCCGCGGAGAATGAAGTATGTCACAGAGAAAGAGATATGCGATAGAGAGATAGGACTTCAACGGAGAAATTGAAATCCCATGGTGAATTAAAATCCTACTGTGTATAAAATAAGGGAAGGGGAGATGATGGGATGGATGGATAAGGGGAAGTGTGGAGGGAGGAGATAATAAGTTAAGGGAAGAAGAGAAGACAGACAGAGGAATATTAAAAAGAAACTAAGTATGGTGAAGAACGAGAATCCAAGAACATGACAAGGTTCCAAGATGACTAAGTACCAAGAATTGAGCATGGCTCCAAGACATTGGACATGGTTCCAAATATTCCAAGAATTGAATGTGGTTCTGGAAAAAAATTAACTTTGTTCCACATTGAAGAAGAGTTTTTTTGTTGGTTAAATGAAAACATAGATATCTTGAGTATACGAACTTAGATTTTAAATCCTAAAAATGCTCGGCGAAGCTGAGACTGAGAGCTGCATAATGAACTTATAATAGTTCAAATTTTTTCTTCTTCTGATGTCATTTTTTTATTATTTCAGCAACGGGAAAATAGCGGTGACCGATTTTTGGTCAACATGTATAAATCCCAAATACGCCCTTTTAAATTTCTGCAAAGATAATATTTCAGTACTCTATTTTTTTATTTTTGGGTTTCTACTCTTTTCAATCTATGTATGCTCTTTTCCCTGCGCCCTGTGCGATCTCGACAAATTAGAAACATAATGGAAAGGGTTTTCCTATCTATGTATGTTCTTTGTTGTGCTCTTTGTGTGATCTCGATAAATCAGAAACATAGGGAAAACTTGCATTCTTCGAGTAAGATAACCGAGATCTAACTCTTGTTGTCGTCGATAAATGAAATTTTTTTCTTGTGTGAAAATAGTTTTTTATGATCACGCTCTCCAAGACCATCTTCCACAACAACAACAACAACAGAGGATGAACACCATCAGTAACCACTCACTCAACTAGATCAAAGATCAACACATTGATGTTTTGACGTGGTAAAACTCCTACGGGGAAACATCCATGACCCTAGCCAACATGGCCACTTGGAGAAATTTATTAATGCAAAAGAAAAATTTTATAGATAGATTTACAAGAGAGTTTCTCGTAATCGATTATCGACAAATGACCTTCCATGCTCTTTAAATAGAGATCATGGACCAATTGGGTGTGAAGCCACAGATCAATGTAGTCGTTAAGATCGAGGAGAATATGATCCGTCGGATCACTCTATGTCAGGAACATATTGTGACTGTCAGATTACCTAACTACAAATGTATACTAATGCATACTGATGCATACTGAAGAAACACACTAATAAACACACTTTTACCTAACGACACATTAGACCAAGTTGATCTTAACTAACTCCTAAGTGTCTAAATATCCTAACACTCCTGCTTAAGAACAACTTGGGATAAGATTGAAGGATTTACAAAGACTACACAATAGGAGAAGGAAGGAGGCATTCAAGTCTATATTATATGTTTGAATATGATCTTGATCATTTATATGTGGAACATATAGTTGATTATGATCCTGATCATTGATGTGTGGAATATATAGTTTATTATATCCTAATCATTGTTGTGTGGAATAGATGGTTGATTATGATCATGATCATTGTTGTGTGGAACACATAATTGATGATGCTCTGGTTGATGAAACATGATTTTCATAATTATGTATGATTACCCTTGTAATGAATAAGATGTGGCAGAGAACTTAGTTACTTGCCAACATCGATGCTTAGAACAAAAATGACCGTGGAAGTCATGTACACATTTGGGTAAAATGTGATTAAGTTAATTCATTATGAATTTTAAATTGATGATCTTAATATATCCAATTATGATATGTGCAGGTCTAAGGAAACACGACCTTTCCAACAAGATCATCAGATGGGTATGAGCTCACAACTAGTACCTTGAGGGAAATGTGGATTTTCAGGAAGAATAGATGGGAAGCCATGGAATTTATGGAATTGAATCCTAAATCCATGGAAGATCAAGACGCGAAGTCTTGGATCTATGAGAAAAAGATTAGGGCATGGAGTCCTAAATGTTTGAAAGATCAAGACATGGAGTCTTGGATCGATGGAATAGATTAGGGCACAACGTCCTAAATCTACTAGGGTGTGGAGTCCTAATAAGTCTAAAGTGGCATGCTATAGGGGTGCAAAATCCCTATTCTCCAACAAAACATCGCCACTCAGGGGCATAAATCAACCAGGTAAGCCAACCTAGATTAAACCTTGGATTAATTTAATTCTAAATTTACCCACTTTTAAGGGGCTTTTAACTTTAAGATTTCTTTAATAAAAAATGTGAATTAATTAATTTAAAAAAAACATAATAAGAAATAATCTAGAAGTGACACATGGGGGTATGAATATTAGGTTAATTTAATTATTTGGTTAAAAAGAAAAAAATGTGGGAATGCCACTTTAGGAGGGGTGGTGAATATTACATAATATTCTAATTTAAAAAAAAAGAATAAAATATACAATTTTGCATGAGAGGGTGAGGTGTCACCCCTCTCAAGGCCTATAAATACAAAAGGACCCTCATGGTATGAGGGGGGAAAACCTAGCTAAGTAACGAGATGTTTTCAAAAAGATTATGAAACTCTAAATTATATATCTAGGTTAGCTTGGCCTAGTTGAGTTAGATCTGAGTGGTGCTGGAAGGAAGAATGGATCATATTATTCCTTGAACACTCTTCCTTATTTTTTCCTTTTTTATCTTGCTATTATTGTATCTCGGCACAATTTGTGAGCTCTTACATCTTGGGGGTTCCATGGGAAGAAGTTCACGAAGTTCTCCCTAGATAAGGTTAGGTGGTGAGTCAGTCGGTCTATTGAGTTGGAAAGTGGAGCTGCTATAGAATTTTTATGCAGTGGTTGCGGTGAGATAATTAGCTTGTTTTAAGTTGAAGTTATTGCAGAAATTGTCTGTAGTTGTTGCACAAGAATGTGCTGCTAGTTTTAGGTTGAATATGCTACATAAATTGTCTACAACTATTGTAGAGGACTGTGTTTTTGGTCTCGGGTAAAATTTTAGTTGTTTTAATTTTGATATTTTGGGTTATTTTATAAATTTGGAATAATTTTGTTTACTGAGAAATTTTTCATTGAAAACATTTACATCTGGATTAATTATGGAATTTTGGGTATAATATATTTCAACTAACATTTCAGTAATCCAGGCGGATGTGTGGCACATGTGGAAGAAATGGTATGCAGGGTTAGAGGGAAAGAATATGTAAAATTGTGCTCTCTTATTTCTTCTATTTCTCTTTCTCATTCTACAAATTTCTTCATGGAAGTAGAAGTAAAAAGAAAGGGCATGGAAGAAGGTTTAGGAAATTTGGTTAATTGGTTTAATTATTTCCATTTATGTTTTTCATATAATTTATCTATAACATACTTTTCTCTAATTATTTTGTTATGAATTCTACTGGTGACTCTAGAAGTTATGGTGCACGCCATATGTTAGATTAATTCTGCAAATAGAATTTAGAATTTATAGAATTAATTTCACTATATTTTTTTTTATAAATCGGGTTTTGAAATGGTTCTATTTTGAACCAGCAAAAACATAGGGGGTATTTGTACCAAAAGACCATGTCACCCCCATTTTGAGTCAAAAAATCATGTTTTTAGAAGCTAAGACATTAATATGGGTGATTTCCAGTATTTGCATATGCCATGTGGAAGTTATATTACTACCTGGTTAGATGAAGATGCCATTTATTCTCTATTTTCAAAACAAATCTATGGTAAATATATGGTTGTTGATTGTTTAATAAGCTGTAACTTGCATGCAACCAAAATGTTTGATTAAATACCTCAACGATTGTAGATTTATTTACATGCAAAGTATTTGATTAAATGCTTCAGTGGTTGTAGGTTTATTTGCATGCAAAGTGTTTAATTAAATGCCTCAATTGTTGTAGGTTTATTTACATGCAAAGTGTTTGATTAAATGCCTAATTTCCTGTAGAGATACATGTAAGCATGTGTATAATTAAATGCCCCAACGACTACAGAGTTTGTATATATGAAATGGATTGATCATATGTCTCAAAGTTTGTAGCTTACATTTATGTGAAGTCTAAGTTGACTAAATTCCATTTGTCTATAGATTTCTAAGTTTGTCTTCTACATTAGATTTGGAAATTCAAGTATTTTTATGATGAAGTTAAACATTTCTTATACATATTTTGAATTTAAGTTGGTGGGTTGCATATGATTTTGTGTTTGCTCTTAATTAATTAAGTGCATGTGTTTATGTACATAGTTACATAATTATAAACATGGTTTTAATTGCATGATAGCTGAATTAATTCCGAGTTGAATGTGGGCAAAAAGAAAAGAAAGAAAAAAAGTAATAAAAAAAACCTATATTGAGTTTAGCTTCTTATGTTTGATGGTGAGTAAGGTGGTACCTTACACAACCCCTCTCGAGATATTACAAATCCCAAGTAGACCAATTCTTCTTTCATGAAGGAGCATTTCTGCAGATTTATGAGTAACTTTTCATGCTTCAACCACTCTCGTGCTTGCCTTAAATTACTCATGTGTACCTCTTTTGTCTTGCTAAAAATTAATATCATATAAATAAACAACCACAGACTTACCCAAATAAGGTTTCAACACCTCATTCATTAACCTCATAAAAGTATTGGGAACATTCGTCAACCCAAATGGCATGAACAACAATTCATACGGTCATTCCTTTGTCTTAAACGTTATCTTCCACTCATCTCCCTCATATTCAAAATTGATGATATCTAATTTTTAAATCAATCTTTGTGAAGTACTTCACCCCACTGAAACAATCCATTAAATCATCCATTCTTGCTAATGGAAATCGATACTTGATGGTAACCTTGTTGATAGCCCTTGAATCGGTGCACATCCTCCATTCTCCTCGTTTCTTCAATGATAGTACCACATGTACTACACATGGGCTCAAGCTTTCTCTTATTAATCCTTGGTCAAATAGCTCATAGACTTGCCAGTTGATCTCCTCACTTTCAACTAGGGTCAATCTATGTGGTGCTTTGTTTGGTAGACTTGATCCTAGAATGAAATCAATTCAGTGGGAAATGCTCCTCACAGGTGACAATCCTTTTGGTATCTCATCGGAAATAACCTCCTTAAACTTTGCTAACAACTCACTAACCTTTGTTATGTCATTTATGTTCTCTCCCAAACTTAAATTCTTTGGAAAAATGGTGAAGCAACATCTTTCCCTCCTTTCTTCTTTCAAAAATTCTTTGGCTATGCATAACATCACTCTACTACCACTATTGTAAATATTTTTGTTGTTGCTATCTCGTTTTTACTCCTTCATGGGCCATAGCCTAAAATATTTTCGACCATTCTCCAATAGAAAATTATTCTTCACCGCATCGTGAACAACCTTCCAATCAAATTGCAAGGCTTCCCCAACAACAAATGGAAAGCATAGATTAGAACTACATCACATAAGACTTGATCATGATAGTTCCAAAGATGGAAATTGATTAGGCGTTGCTCTAAAATAATGACATGTTATCTATTTTACAGTGAAGTGACCTGCTAGGCATTTGAATGTAAGGTTCATTTCAAATTCAACTTATCAATCACTCACTTAGACACCAAGTTCTTGATGCTACCACCATTCCCAATAAGGGACCAACACTTATCTCCAATCTTGCATTTAGTTTTAAAAACTTCCTTCTATTGTTCTGACTCTTCCCCTTCATATTGTCACTTTGGATTCAAAAACACTCTTCGAAGAATAAGATTCTCTCCACATTTTTGTTTCCCTTCATCAATATTATCTATAACTATTGATCTAATTTTCTTCTCAACTCTCTGAGCAATGTGAATTTTTCCTTATTTCCTTCTATTAGCACTTAAATTCTTTGGACACTCATAAGACTTGTGCCCCTGTGCTCCACTCTTGAAGCATGCTCCTCCAAATCTTCCTTCTCTACCTATGGGAGTACCATAGCCTCGAGGGTTTCATAATGTCTTCTAGTTTCCTCATTTGTCACACTGGTACGACTGCCTTCTTCTCCCTTGCTTCTATTTCCTTGCCCTCTTCCAAACACATTTTTTACTTAACCTCTTGTTATTTTTCCATGGGAACTTGGTTTCTTATTTGAGAGCTTCTCTTCTACCTTTAAGGCATGTTGATATGCCTCTCCAACTAATTGAATTCTTACCATGCTCAACTCATCTCAAATAGCATATTAGAGGCCATTAATGTATTCAACAACATTGCCATTTCCTTCATCACTTTCTCTAGATATAATGGATAAACTATAAAATTATTTTATTGTCTCCTTTTGTCTTAGATTTTATAACTTCATGAACATGTTGAAAAAATAATCCACTAGTAGAAGTTTACCCTTTAGCTTGGAAACCATATTGTCTTGATATTTAATTTTATATTTTCCTCTTCTCTTCATGTCCAACTACAAATTATCCCACGACATGGATGTAGGCATTTTTAGCTTTGTGCATGCAAACTTCACTCTCTTGGGGTCTTAAATTTATTCAAATTCGAAGATGTTCTCTATGTCCCTAATCCAATCAATCAACGTTTCTGGGTTTAAACTCCCTGAATAGGTAGGGGTCTCCATCTTTGGCCTGCTTCTCTAATCGGTGAAAGCCTTAATAATCCTTTCTTCTAGGGCATTGTCTTCCTCAAATTCCTCTTATGGTTCCTCTACTCCCCCCTCCTTATCACTCACATCATGAATATCCACCACAACCCCTCTTCTATGTGCTCCCTCTATGGCATTTATTATGGCTGACAAGGCCCTCAACATCTGGATTATTTCTTTGCAGCTACTCTATGTTGGCCTCTGCACCATCTTGGCATTGACATTACTATTATGTGTGCCATATTGTTTCTCTTTTGTGTAATTATCACTCTCATGGTTATACATAACAAATTCCTTTAGCTAGAATTGTATTTCTCCCATAATAATTATACCCAACAAGCTCTCCTTGGCTAGAATTATTCTTCAATTCATGTGCAAGTCCTATCCTACTCTAATACAAAGCTAATGTTGTGCCTATGGGCATGCAAACTACAACAACCACCAGGTCTCTTAAGACTAAAATCAAAGCACACAATGATTAAAAGGAAGCACACAATAATTAAAAGAAAAGTAGGGACACATAGGGAAAACTTGAAGTTCGCACAACCAACACTTATGTTAATTTGCAGATTTAAGAATTCACAAATATAATTCCTTAAGGGACATCACTACTACTATATTAATTCACAAAAAGTGATGCTACCTAAAACAAAAAGTTTTTTTTTCTAAACATTAAAATTATAGCTATTTACGACCTAGTTGAAATTGTGGCATTGACAACAGATTCCTATGCAAATAAACATCCCAAAATTGAACCCCAAATGGTCAATTGAAAATTTATTTACAAGTTTTTTTTTCAAAAATACATTTAAAAAAAAATAGAAAGGAGAAAATCTTTGCAATTTTTTTTTTTTAAATA
>JASDQU010683415.1:1917-13013 GCA_032191745.1 Picea mariana
GTGCGAGTTTCAGAATCATATGTTACATATTGAGCGCGGGGCATGTTGTACAAGTCAGGTCTTCTGAACAGACCAGAATTGAATAAAGTTTTATTATCTCTCATATATTCTTGGTTGGAAGGAAGGGGCAAGGATAGAGAGTTCAGATATCTCTTTATATTGGAGGATTTTATCTTCCTCTTGGATTTTTATCCCTCCCTTTACATTTTGGAAGCTGTAGCTACCTTTGGAAGACATTACTTCCCTTAAACAAAAACTATTGATTATTTCTCATATATATTGTGCATGATGTATTGTGGTGTATTGGTGTAACTCTTATACTATTGTTCATTTCTCATTGGATATAATTGAATGGTTTAAGTATAAGTTGGAAAAGTTTTTTAAAATTGTACTTGATACTGATTCACCCCCCTCTTAGTATCAACAAAGCCCTAGAACAATGGTTAACTCTGCTAGAAGGTGATTTCTTTGTTCACAATTTTTCCGACAAAGAAAAGATCACCTTTGCACTCCTTAAAGCTCTCCTTTATGTCAAACATTGGTGGGAAAATTATTGGGAGAAAAGTTCCACAGAGGAGTCTGGAATATATGGGGCCGATCACACTTGGGATTTTTTTGTGGATGCGGTAAAGGAACAATATTACCATATTGGCAACTATGAGGACTAGTACATGAGATGGACCACACTGCGGCAAGAGAGGGGCCAAGTAGTTATGGAGTTCACCAATACCTTGCATACCTTGTGCACAAAGATGGGTATCAAAGACTTCGAACGACATTTGGTTCTGAAATACCGTGGGGCTCTACATAGATACATCCAAAATAAAATGGATTTTCTGGACATCTCATCACTCGATGCTGCCTATCGATGTGCTGTTAAAATCGAGCAGAAATTTAAGCACCAAAGAAAACGAGATTTTGGTTTTGCAAATCTGCAACAACCAAAGTATGACAAAGACTTCCCTAACAAACAGTCTCCCAAAAACCAGTCCAAGCCACATGAAAAGAATAGTCACGGGAACATAAAGAAGGACACTATGAAATGGTGTGATTTCCACAAAAGACCCTCGCACAACAAAAATGAATGTCGCTCAAAATAGTCATTGGTGGTTTATATCTCCAGCAAGGAAAGTAGCTCAACAAGATGCAGATTCAGAAACACTTTTTCCTTTCCCCCGGGAACTCAACGCAACGGATACCATTTATTCCTGAGGGAGGATTGGTCCAGGTGGATATCGGTGGCTACCCACCTTTTCCAACTGTCTCAAAATAGTTTTCTGACAATTTTGGCATTTTACTATTTTTAGCAGTTTTAACTTCTGGGGCCATTTTGAGGGCCTAAATGAAGGTTTTTCGGGATAGATCTCCTCAATGATGGACTAAGACATGGTTGAGCCCCCAAAATTAATCACCTCGACGATACCTTTCCAACGGGCTATCACACGCCTAAAACGGAGATCGTGTGCAAATGTTACGACCCCAGGAAGTTGGTGTACTAACTTACCCAAACGGGGCCCACATGACTTTTGGCGCTTCAACTCCTAGGGTTAGGTTTTTGGATTTCTAGGGTTTTTGGCATTCATTTTTATTGTAAAAAGTCCTTCAGAGCCTCATTTTAATCATCTTCTTGCGAATGCGAGTAGCCGTCACATCTCTTCTCATAGATAAGCTTCCACCATTCTAGCGAGTCTTTCACTCTGTATTTTTACAATCTCTGTACATTTATTTCATTAATAGAAATCATGTGTTACTGTATATATGTGTTTATGGTTGAATCTTTGATACATTTATGTTATCTTATTGAGTATCTGTGATATCTCTGTGCATTTCTTTATTATATCTCCGCTCACATTTCGTGCCGAAAATAATCCGGATCAGTGGTGTCAAAGTAGACTGCTCTTGATCATTTTTTCAGTGCATGTCCCCAACGCAGTATAAGTATAGAAATTTGAGTCTCAACATTGTATCTCTTGAATACAATCGCTCTCACACACCCAAGAAACCCTCAATGTCGAAAGAAAATAAGAACGACGAAGCAGACGATCTTATCAATCTATTGCTTGAGCAAGTTCTCACACGACAGAGGAACGAAATGATGGAGAATTTTTCCCACATCCTTAAACGCCTGTCGATAGAATCCAGCACATATTCATCAAGCAGCCACTTTGGAGGCACCTCGTCTTTCAAGGTACAAGTTAATTTTGATATTCCTGTATTTGAAGGACAGATAGATGCAGGAGCCCTAGAAAAATGGTTAACTCTGCTAGAAGGTTATTTCTCTGTTCACAATTTTTCCGACAAAGAAAAGATCACCTTCACACTCCTTAAATCTCTCCCTCATGTCAAACATTGTTAGGAAACTTACTGGGAGAAAAGTTCCACAGAAGAGTCTAGAATATATGGGGTCGATCCTACTTGGGATTTTTTTGTGGATGTGGTTAAGGAACAATATTACCCTATTGGAAACTATGAGGACCAGTACATGAGATGGACCAAACTGCGGCAAGAGAGGGGCCAAGAAGTTTCGGAGTTCACCAATACCTTCCATACCATGCGCACCAAGCTGGGTATCAAAGACTCTGAATGACATTTGGTTCTGAAATACCATGGGGCTCTACACAGATACATCCAAACTGAAATGGATTTTCTGGACATCTCATCACTTGGTGTTGCCTATCGATGTGTTGTTAAAATCAAGAAGAAATTTAAGCACCAGAACAAATGGGATTTTGGTTATGCAAATCTGCAACAATCAAAGTATGAAAAAGACATCCCTAACAAGCAGTCTCCCGAAAACCAGTCCAAGCCACATGAAAAGAGAGGTTACAGGAAGACAAAGAAGGTTCCGGAAAATGGTGCGATTTCCACGAAAGCCCCTAGAACAACATTGATGAATGTCGCTCAAAACAGTCATTGGTGGCCGATATCAAAGACAAGGAGCCAAAACCTAATTCAGAATCTGATTATGAAAATACTGTTAAATGAAAGATCATTAACGTAGACCACACTGTTATTGTCGCGACTGCAGCAATTCAACCATAAGAACCAACAGATCCTGAAGAGGGGGCGCACCTTTTTCGTTCACATATGTGGGTGAAGGGGACCCCTCTGCATTTTATTATTGATAGAGGAAGCCAGAAGAACCTCATCTCAGCAGAGGTCATCAAACAGTTGGGATTGTCGACAACACCACACCTGCATCCATACGACATCGGGTGGCTTCGCCAAGGACGAGATCTTTGTGTCAACCAACAATGTCGATTGTCATATGGAATCCAACCCTTCAAGGATGAGGTATTATGTGATGTTTCCCCACTAGATGTCTATGATGTTCTCTTGGGCCAACCATATATGTGGATGTGCCACGTTGTTTATGAGTCTCGACCCCACAGTATCATTGTTTCTCTAGGGGTTCATCTCTACAGAATATCAGAGGTAGTTTTGACTACTGTTCCACCAAAAAAATTTCGCAAGGTAGTATCTCATACTGAAAAATTCAACTTCAAAGGGGAATAGAAGGACATTGGAACCATGACAAACTCACCCCAAACACCTTCTATCCAAAAGAAGCAGGTCGACAAGGTTGAAACAAAGCACAAATATTCCTTCTGCACACCGTCCTCTCATGTAGCTCGAATTTTTGAACAGCCTCAGCCTCAACAGGTTCATGACATAATTTTTGAACAATCTCTGTACATTTCTTTCATTAATAGAAATCATGTGTTACTGTATATATGTGTTTATGGTTGAATCTCTTATACATTTATGTTATCTTATTGAGTATCTGCGATATCTCTATGCATTTCTTTATTATATCTCCGCTCGCATTTCCTGCCGAAAATAATCTGGATCAGTGGTGTCAGAGCAGACTGCTCTTGAGTGTTTTTCAGTGCATCTCGCCAACGAGCTCCGAGTATAGAAAGTTGGGTCTCAAGATTGTATTTATTGAATAAAATCCCTCTTGCACACCCAAGAAACCCTCAATGGAAGAATAAAAGAAAAACGACGGAGCAGACGATCCTATCAATCTGTTGCTTGAGCAAGCTCTCACGCGACAGAGGGACAAAATGATGGAGAATTTTTCCCACATCCTTAAATGCTTGTTGATAGCATCATGCGTATCTTCATAAGACAACCACTTTGGAGGCACCTCGCCTTTCAAGGTACAAGTTAATTTTGATATTCCTATATTTTAAGGACAGATAGGTGCAGGAGCCCTAGAAAAATGGTTAACTATGCTAGAAGGTTATTTGTCTGTTCACAATTTTTTCAACAAAGAAAATGTCACCTTCGCACTCCTTAAATCTCTCCCTCATGTCAAACATTGGTGGTAAACTTACTGGGGGAAATTTTCCACAGAGGAGTCTGGAATATATGGATCCAATCCCACTTGGGTTTTTTTGTGGATGCAGTAAAGGAACAATATTACCCTATTGTAAACTATGAGGACCAATACATGAGATGGACCACACCGCGGCAAGAGAGGGGCTAAGAAGTTTCGGAGTTCACCAATACCTTCCATACCTTGCACACCAAGCTGGGTATGAAAGACTCTGAACGACATTTGGTTGTGAAATACCGTGGAACTCTACACAAATACATCCAAACTGAAATGGATTTTCTGGACATCTCATCACTCGGTGTTGCCTATCGATATGTTGTTAAAATCGAGAAGAAATTTAAGCACCAGAACAAACGGGATTTTGGTTCTGCAAATCCACAACAACCAAAGTATGACAAAGACATCCCTAACAAATAGTCTCCTAAAAACCTGTCCAAGCCACATGAAAAGAAGGGTCACGGGAAGACAAAGAAGGACACTGTAAAATGGTGTGATTTCCACAAAATCCCCTGGCACAACACCGATAAATGTCGCTCAAAATAGTCATTGGTGGCTGATATCAAAGACAAGGAGCCGAACCCTGATTCAGAATCTTATTCTAAAAATACTGGTAAAGGACAGATCATTGATGCAGACCCCACTGCTATTGTCGCGACCGCAGAAATTAAACCAGAAGAACCAACGGATCCTGAAGAAGGGGAGAACCTTTTTCATTCACAGATGTGGGTGAAGGGGACCCTGCTGCATTTTATTGTTGATAGAAGAACCCATAAGAACCTCATCTCAGTAGAGGTCATCAAACAGTTGGGATTGTCGACAACACCACACTCGCATCAATACAACATCGGGTGGCTTCGCCAAAGATGCAATATTTGTGTCAGCCAACAATGTTGATTGTCATATGGCATCCAACCCTTCAAGGATGAGGTATTATGTGATTTTTCCCCACTGGTTGTCTATGATGTTCTCTTGGGCCATCTATATATGTGGAAGTGTCATGTTGTTTATGAGTCTCGACCCCGCAGTGTTATTGTTTCTCTAGGGGGTCATCTCTACAGAATACCAGAGGTAGTTCCGACTATTGTTCCACCAAAAAAGTGTCGCAAGGTAGTATCTCATACTGCAAAATTCATCTTCTTCGCAATCTGTTCAAAAGGGGAACAGAAGGACATTGGAACCACTACAACCTCACCCCAAGAACCTTCTATCCAATAGAAGCAGGTCGACAAGGTTTCATCAAAGCACAAATATTCCTTCTGCACACCATCCTCTCATGTATCCCAACTTGTTGAACAACCTCAACCTCAATAGGTTCGTGACAGACTTCCACAAACTGAGCAACACAACGTCTCCAGCAATGCAAGTAGCTCACCAAGATGCAAATTCAGCAAATGCTTTTCCCTCTCCCCCGGGAACTCAACGCAATGGAGACCATTTCTTCCTAAGGAGGGAGGATTGACCGAGGTGGATATCGGTGGTCACCCACCTTTTCCAACTATCTCAAAACAGTTTTCTGACAATTTTGGCAATTTACTATTTTTAGCAGTTTTAAACTTTGGGGCCATTTTGAGGGCCTAAATGAAGGTTTTTTGGGATCAAGATCCTCAATGATAGTAGAATGCATGATTGAGCCTCCAAAATGAATCTCCTCGACGATACCTTTCCAACAGGATTTCACACACCTAAAATGGATATCGTATGAAAAGGTTACGACCCCGAGAAGTTGATGTACTAACTTACCCAAACGGGGCCCACGTGACGTTTGGCGCTTCATTTCCTAGGGTTAGGTTTTTGGATGTCTAGGTTTTTTGGAATTCATTTTTATTGTAAAAAGGCCTTCAGAGCCACATTTTAATCATCTTCTTGCGAATGCGAGTAGCCATCACATCTCTTCTCAGAGATAAGCTATCACCATTCTAGCGAGCCTTTCACTCTGTATTTTTACAGTCTCTGTACATTTCTTTCATTAATAGAAACCGTGTATTACTGTATATCTGTGTTTATGGTTGAATCTATGATAAATTTATGTTATCTTATTGAGTATCTGTGATATCTCTGTGCATTTATTTATATATCTCCGCTCGCATTTCGTGCCAAAAATAATCAGGATCAGTGGTATCAGAGCAAACTGCTCTTGATTGTTTTTTCAGTGCATGTCCCCGACGAGGTCCAAGTATAGAAAGTTGGGTCTCAAGCTTGTCTCTCTTGAAGACAATTGCGCTTTCACACCCAAGAAACCCTCAATGGCGGAAGAAAAGAAAAACGAAGGAGCAGACGATCCTATCATTCTGTTGCTTGAGCAATCTCTCACGTGACAGAGGGACGAAATGATGGAGAATTTTTCCCACATACTTAAACACCTGTCGATAGCATTAGGTGCATATTCATCAAGTAGCCACTTTGGAGGCACCTCACCTTTCAATTTAAAAGTTAATTTTCATATTCCTATATTTGAAGGACAGATAGATGCAGGAGCCCTAGAAATATGGTTAACTTTGCTAGAAGGTTATTTCTCTGTTCACAATTTTTCCGACAAAGAAAATATCACCTTCGCACTCGTTAAAGATATCCCTCATGTCAAACATTGGTTGGAAACTTACTAGGATCAAAGTTCCACGGAGGAGTCTGGAATATATGGGGCAGATCCCACTTGGGATTTTTTTGTGGATGCAGTAAAGGAACAATATTACCCTATTTGAACCTATGAGGACCAGTACATTAGATGGACCACACTGCAGCAAGAGAGGGGCCAAGAAGTTCTGGATTTCACCAATACCTTCCATATATTGTGCACCCAGTTGGGTATCAAAGACTCTGAACAACATTTGGTTCTGAAATACCGTGGGGCTCTACACAGATACATCCAAACTGAAATGGATTTTCTGGACATCTCATCACTCGGTCTTTCCTATCGATATGTTTTTAAAAGCGACCAAATATTTAAGCACCGGAACAAACAGGATTTTGGTTCTGCAAATCTACAACAACCAAAGTATGAAAAATACATCCCTAACAAACAGTCTCCCGAAAACTAATCTAAGAAACATGAAAAGAAGGGTCACGAGAAGACAAAGAAGGACACCGGAAAATGGTGTGATTTCCAAAAAATCGCCTGGCACAACACTGATGAATGTTCCTAAAACAGTCATTGGTGGTCGATATCAAAGACAAGGACCCAAACCCTATTTCTAAATCTGATTCTGAAAATACTTTTAAAGGACAGATCATTGCACAGACCCCACTTCTATTGTCACGACCACATCAATTCAACCAAAAGAACCAATAGATCATGAAGAGGGGGAGCACATTTTTCAGTCACGGATGTGGGTGAAGGGGACCTCGCAGCATTTTATTGTTGATAGCAGAATCTAGAAGAACCTCATCTCAGTAGAGGTCGTCAAACAATTGGGATTGTCGACAACACCACACCCACAACCATACATCATCGGGCGGCTTAGCCAAGGATGAGATATTTGTGTCAGCCAGCAATGCCGATTGTCATATGGCATCCAACCCTTCAAGGATGAGGTATTATGTGATGTTTCCCCACTAGATGTATGTGATTCTCTCTTGGGCCAACCATATATGTGGAAGCACCACTCTGTTTATGAGTTTCGACCCCGCAGTGCCATTGTTTCTCTAGGGGATCATCTCTACAGAATACCAGAGGTAGTTCCGACTACTATTCCACCAAAAAAGTGTCGCAAGGTAGTATCTCATATTGCAAAATTCATCTTCTTCACAATCTGTTCAAAAGGGGAACATAAGGACATTAGAACCACTATAACCTCGCCCCAAGCACCTTCTATCCAACAGAAGCAAGACCACAAGGTTGCAGAAAAGCGCAAAGATACCTTATGCACACTATCCTCTCATGTAGCCTAGATTTTTCAATAGCCTCAGCCTCAACATGTTCGTGACAGACTTCCACAAACTGAGCAGTGTGATATCTCCAACAAGGCAAGCAACTCACCAACATGTAGATTCAACAAACACTTTTCCCACTCCCCCAGGAACTCAACGCAATGGAGACCATTGCTTAATAAGGATGGAGGATTGATATAGGTGTATATCGGTGGCCACCTACCTTTTCCAACTATCTCAAAATACTTTTCTGACAATTTTGACAATTTACTATTTTTAGCAGTTTTAACTTTCGGGGCCATTCTGAGGGCCTAAATGAAGGTTTTTCGGGATTGATATCCTCAATGATATCCAAAGGCATTATTGATCCCCCAAATTGAATCTCCTCGATGATACCTTTCCAACGGGCTATCACACGCCTAAAACGGAGATCGTATGCAAAAGTTAAGACCCCAGGAAGTTGATGTACTAACTAACCCAAACGGGGCCCACATGACTTTTGGTGCTTCATCTTCTAGGGTAAGGTTTTTGGATGTCTAAGGTTTTTGGAATTCCTATTTATTGTAAAAAGTCCTTCAGAACCTCATTGTAATCATCATCTTGTGAATGCAAGTAGCCATCACATCTCTTCTCAAAGATAAGTTGCCACCATCCTAGCGAGTCTTTCACTCTGTATTTTTATGGTCATTGTACATTTCTTTCATTAATATAAATCGTGTATTATTGTATATATGTTTCTATGGTTGAATCTCTGATACATTTATTTTGTATTTTTGAGTATCTACGATATCTCTGTGCATTTCTTTATTATATCTCCGCTCGGATTTCGTGCCAAAAATAATCTGGAACAATGGTATCAAAGCAGACTGCTCTTGATCGTTTTTTTAGTGCATGTCCCCGACGAGGTCCGAGTATAGAAAGTTGGGTCTCAATCTTGTCTCTCTTGAAGACAATCACTCTTGTATACCCAAGAAACCCCCAATGGCAGAAGAAAAGAAAAACAACGGAGCAGATGATCCTATCAATCTTTTGCTTGAAAAACCTCTCACGTGACAAAGGAACGAAAAGATGGAGAATTTTTCCCACATCCTTAGATGCTTGCCGATAGAATCAGGCACATATTCATCAAGCAACCACTTTGGAGGAATCTCACCTTTCAAGGTACAAGTTAATTTGGATATTCCTGTATTTGAAGGACAAATAGATGCAGGAGCCCTAGAAAAATTGTTAACTCTGCTAGAAGGTTATTTCTCTGTTCACAATTTTTTTGACAAAGAAAAGATCACCTTCGCACTCCTTAAAGATCTCCCTCATCTCAAACATTGGTGGGAAACTTACTGGGAGCAAAGTTCCAAAAAGGAGTCTGGAATATATGGGGCCGATCCCACTTGGGATTTTTTGTGGATGGGGTAAAGGAACAATATTACCCTATTCGCAACTATGAGGACCAGTACATGAGATGGAACACACTACAACAAGAGAGGGACCAAGAAGTTACGGAGTTCACTAATACCTTCCATACCTTGTGCACCAAGATGGGTATCAAAGACTCTAAACGACATTTGGTTCTAAAATACCGTGGGGCTCTACACAGTTACATCCAAATGGAAATGGATTTTCTGGACATCTCATCACTCGGTGCTGCCTATCGATATGTTGTTAAAATCGAACAGAAATTTAAGCACCAGAAAAAATGGGATTTTGGTTCTGCAAATCCGCAACAACCAAAGTATGACAAATACATCCCTAACAAACAGTCTCTAAAAAACCAGTCCAAGCCACATGAAAAGAAGGGTCACTAGAAGACAAAGAAGGACACCGAAAAATGGTGCGATTTCCACAAAATCCCCTGGAATAACACTGATGAATGTCGCTCAAAACAGTAATTGGTGGTCGATATCAAAGACAAGGAGATGAACCCTGATTCATAATCTGATTCTAAAATTATTGGTAAAGGACAGATCATTGACGCAGACCCCACTGTTATTGTCTTGAACACAGCAATTCAACTATAAGAACCAACAGATATTGAAGAGGGGGAGTGCATTTTTCATTCACAGATGTGGGTGAAGGGGACCCCGCTTCATTTTATTGTTGATAGCGGAAGCCAGAAGAAACTTATCTCAGCAGAGGTCCTCAAACAGTTGGGATTGTCGACAACACCACAGCCGCATCCATACAATTTATGGTGGCTTCACCAAGGACGAGATCTTTGTGTCAGCTAGAAATTTTGATTGTCATATGGCATCCAACCCTTCAAGGATGAGGTATTATGTGATGTTTCCCCACTAGATGTCTGTGATGTTCTCTTGGCCCAACCATATATGTGGAAGCGCCATGTTGTTTATGAGTCTCGACCCCACAATGTCATTGTTTCTCTAGGGGTTCATCTCTACAGAATACCAAAGGTAGTTTCGACTACCCTTCCACCAAAAAAGTTCTGCAAGGTAGTATCTCATACTACAAAATTCAGCTTCTTCACAATCTGTTCAAAAGGGGAATAGAAGGACATTGGAACCACTACAACCTCGCCCCAAGCACCTTCTATCCAACAAAAGAAGGTCGACAAGGTTGCAGCAAAGCACAAAGATTCCTTCTGCACACCGTCCTCTCATGTAGTCCAACTTGTTGAATATCCTCAGCCTCAACAGGTTCATGACAGACTTCCACAAACTGAGTTGCATGACGTCTCCAGCAAGGCAAGCAGATCACCAAGATGCAGATTCAACAAACACTTTTCCCTCTTCCCCGAGAACTCAACGCAATGGATACCATTCCTTCCTAAGGAGGGAGGATTGATCCAGGTGGATATCGGTGGCCACCCACCTTTTCCAACTGTATCAAAATAGTTTTCTGACAATTTTGGCAATTTACTATTTTTAGCAGTTTT
>JASDQU010683415.1:13103-24808 GCA_032191745.1 Picea mariana
TTAATGAATGATTGAGCCCCCAAAATTAATCTCCTCGATGATACCTTTCCAACGGGCTATCACATGCCTAAAACGGAGATCGTATGAAAACGTTACGACCCCTGGAAGTTGATGTACTAACTTACACAAACGAGGCCCACATGACTTTTAGCGCTTCATCTCTTAGGGTTAGGTTTTGGATGTATAGGGTTTTGGGAATTCTTATTTATTGTAAAAATGATTTCAGAGCCTTATTGTAATCATCTTCTTGCGAATGCAAGTAGCCATCACATCTCTTCTCAGAGATAATATGCCACCATTCTAGCGAGTCTTTCACTCTATATTTTTACAGTCTCTGTACATTTCTTTCATGAATAGAAATCATGTATTACTGTATATACATGTTTATGGTTGAATCTATGATGCACTTATGTTATCTTATTGAGTATCTTTGATATCTCTGTGCATTTATTTATTATATCTCCCCTCGCATTTCGTGCCAAAAATAATTTGAATCAGTGGTATCAGAGCAGACTGCTCTTGATCGTTTTTTCAGTGCATGTCCCCGACAAGGTTCGAGTATAGAAATATATGTCTCAAGCTTGTCTCTCTTGAACACAATCACTCTCACACACCCAAGAAACCATCAATGGCGGAATAAAAGAAAAACGACGGAGCAGACGATCCTATCAATCTATTGCTTGAGCAAGCTCTCACGCGACAGAGGGAAAAAATGATGGAGAAATTTGCCCACATCCTTAAATGCTTGTCGATAACATCAGGCGCATATTCATCAAGAAGCCACTTTGGAGGCACCTCACCTTTCAAGGTACAAGTTAATTTTGATATTCCTATATTTGAAGGACAGATAGATGCAGGAGCCCTAGAAAATTGGTTAACTTTGCTAGAAGGTTATTTCTCTGTTCACAATTTTTTAGACAAAGAAAAGATCCCCTTCGCACTCCTTAAATCTCTCCCTCATTTCAAACATTGGTGGGAAACTTACTGCGAGCAAAGTTCCACAGAGGAGTCTAGAATATATGGGGATAATCCCACTTGCGATTTTTTTGTGGATGCGGTAAAGGAACAATATTACCCTATTGGAAACTATGAGGACTACTACATGAGATGGACCACACTGTGGCAAGAGAGGGGCCAAGAAGTTTCAGATTTCACCAATACCTTCCATACCTTGTGCACCAAGCTGGGTATCAAAGACTTCGAACAAAATTTGGTTTTGAAATATCGTGGAGCTCTACACAGATACATCCAAACTGAAATGGATTTTATGAACATCTCATCACTCGGTGCTACCTATCAATATGCTATTAAAATCGAGCATAAATTTAAGCACCAGAAAAAATGGGATTTTGGTTATGCAAACACGCAACAACCAAAGTATCAAAAAGACGTCCCTAACAAGCAGTCTCCCGAAAACCAATCCAAGCCACATGAAAAGAAGGGTCACGGGAAGACAAAGGAGGACACCGAAAAATGGTGTGATTTCCACAAAAGCCTTTGGCACAACACTGATGAATGTCGCTCAAAACATTCATTGGTGGCCAATATCAAAGACAAGGAGTTGAACACTGATTCAGAATCTGATTCTGAAAATACTGGTAAAGGACATATCATTGACGCAAACCCCACTGCTATTGTTGCGACCACAACAATTCAACCAAAAGAACCAACATATCCTGAAGAGGGGGAGCACCTTTTTCATTCACAGATGTGGGTGAAGGAGACCCTGCTGCATTTTGTTGTTGATAGCAGAAGCTAGAAGAACCTCATCTCAGTAGAGGTAATCAAACAGTTGGGATTGTCGACAACACCACACCCACATCCATACAACATCAGGTGGCTTCGCCAAGGACGAGGATTCACTCGGTTCTACCTATCGATATGTTGTTAAAATCGAGCAGAAAGTTAAGCACCAGAACAAACGGGATTTTGGTTCTGCAAATCTGCAACAACCAAAGTATACCAAAGACGTCCCTAAAAAATAGTCTCCCGAAAACCAATCCAAGACAAATGAATAGAAAGGTCATGGGAAGACAAAGAAGGACACTAGAAAATGGTGCGATTTCCACAAAATCCACTGGTACAACACCAATGAATGTCACTCAAAACTGTCATTGGTTGTCGATATCAAGGACAAGGAGCCGAAGCCTGAATCATAATCTGATTCTGAAAATACTGGTAAAGGACAGATCATTGATGCAGGCCCCACTACTATTATCACGACTGTAGCAATTCAACCAGAAGAACCAATAGATCCTTAAGAGGGGGAGCACCTTTTTCATTCACAGATGTGGCTGAAGGGGACCCCGCTACATTTTATTGTTGATAGTGGAAGCCAGAAGAACCTCATCTCAGCAGAGGTCGTCAAACAGTTGGTATTTTCGACAACACCACACCCGTTGCCATACAATATCAGGTGGCTTCGCCAAGTACGCGATATTCATGTCAGCCAACAATGTTGATTGTCATATGGCATCCAACCCTTCAAGGATGAGGTATTATGTAATTTTTCCCCACTAGATTTATGTGATGTTCTCTTCGGCCAACCATATATGTGGAAGCGCCATGTTGTTTATGAGTCTCGACCCTGTAGTGTCATTGTTTCTCTAGGGGGTCATCTCTACATAATACCAAAGGTAGTTCCAACTATTGTTCCACCAAAAAAGTGCAGCAAGGTAGTATCTCTTACTGCAAAATCCATCTTCTTCACAATCTGTTCAAAAGAGGAACAAAAGGACATTGGAACCACTACAACCTCTCCCCAAGCACCTTCTATCCAATACAAGCAAGTCCACAAGGTTACAGCAAAGAGAAAATATTCCTTATGCACACTGTCCTCTCATGTAGCCTGATTTTTTGAACAGCCTTAGCCTCAACAGGTCCATGACAGACTTCCAAAAACTAAGTAGCGTGACGTCTCCAGCAAGGCAAACAACTCACCAAGATGCAGATTCAGCAAACACATTTCCCTCTCCCCCGAGAACTCAATGAAATGGATACCATTTCTTCCTAAGGAGAGAGGATTGATCCAAGTGGATATCGGTGTACACCCACCTTTTCCAACTGTCTCAAAACAGATTTCTAACAATTTTTGGCAATTTACTATTTTTAGCAGTTTTAACTTCTGGGGCCAATTTGAGGGCCTAAATGAAGTTTTTTTTGGATTGAGCTCCTCAATGGTAGGCTCAAGAATTATTAAGCCTGCAAAATGAATCTCCTCGATGATACCTTTCCAATGCGCTATCACATGCCTAGAACGGAGATCGTATGCAAAAGTTACGACCCCGGGAATTTGATGTACTAACTTACCCAAACGGGACCTACATGACTTGTGGTGCTTCATCTCCTAGGGTTACATTTTTGGATGTATAGGGTTTTTGGAATACCTGTTTATTATAAAAAGGCCTTTAGAGCCTCATTGTAATCATCTTCTTGTGAATGCGAGTAGACGTCACATCTCTTCTCATTGATAAGCTGCCACCATTCTAGCGAGTCTTTCACTCTGTATTTTACAGTCTATGTATTAATGATATTTCTTGTAAGGGGGGTTAGAATGCAAAGGAATGGGTTAAAAACCCACTTTTCCTAAGTTCAGGGTGCTAGTGCGCCCATGATTAAATGAAAATCAAGTCTGGACAGCAAGGATCACGGCGCCCGGATCAACGGCGCAGGTGTGATTCCGGACCCCCCCCCCNNNNGGGGGGGGGGGGGGGGTCCGAAATCCAGGGCGCACCTTTTCAACGGCCAAGATCATAGCACCTGGATCAACAACGATAAATGAAATTCCGGACCCCCCCTGCCTTTCTACCTTTAACCGGAGGGGGGGGTCCAGAATTGGGTGCGCAGCTTTCCGACGGCCAAGATCAGCGCACCAGGATCAACGGCGCTTGGACAATATCATCCTTCTCAGTGGATCTGTGTTTAGCCAGGTGGGCCCCCTTCACGTCATGTCAGCTGGTAAACCATACTCCCACTGGCCACCTGTCCTCCTCCTGGCCGTGCGATGAGGCTCGCGCCCTTCTGCCTTCTCCTCATCTTCCGACATCTGTCGCTTACCCCTCTCTTGGTCCACATGGTCCCTTTCCCAACTCGCCCTCCATCCATCGCCTGCCATGTGTCCCACCTCTTTCCATGACAACCTCCTACCAAAAGTGCACCCATTGTGCCTTGTCCTACTCCTTCCACTTATCGTCTTCCGCCACATGTCTCCCCCGCCACCTCTCTTAAACCTCATCTCTTCTTTCTTTTTCCTCGCAGTTCTGGCCCCATCACTTCGTTCCTGTGCCCCATCTTCCGCGCTGGCCCTCATGCCTATTCTTTAGGCCAGTCATCTATTCCAAGCGGCATCTCAGGAGGCCCTCCACGTCCTGAAGGTGCCAGGTTGGCTGGGCCACCCTCAATCCCGACAAAGCAGTCATTGAAGCAGTTATTGAAGTGGTTGATGGTGGTTAGACATTATCTCCACCATAATGGGAAAGCACGACAATGAATTAAATGCACGTCGATTCACCGTTGGAACTGTCAAAAGTTGGATTGCGTCTGACATAAGTTGCACGATCTTTCAGATGTTGACTGTCAGAAGCCATGCAGACGCGAATCTTTCAATGCGATGTCTCGGTTCCACTGCTGTTGTTGTTCTGAGTATATGAAGGCATTTTCGCCATTTTTGTATCTATCGATGGTAGAGCTAAGCTCCCGACTGTAAAGTTTCAGCAAACATTCTGGTTTCCTGGTCATGTATCTGTGTTTGAGGCTTCTTGGTTTATGACAAACAGTTCTCCTTCTTCATCTATGTTTCATCTCATGCCAGAGAGTTCACAGTCGAAGGATTCGCGTGGATTATTGCAATTTTGTTATAATAAAGGATTTGTTGTGACATTATTGTATTCTCTGGTCTTCTGTGTTTGAATATAAAAGGATTTTGTGTTCAGATGCTTTCTTCTCCAGTCTGTTATGAACCTGATTTTTATGATATACCTTCACACTCTCCTCATGCAAGTCTTCCCCCTACTCACCCTTTATTGTAACTCACTGTTTGAAGTTTATCAAGACCTCACTCACTCGTGCATGCCTGGCCTAGTTTCTGAGTTGAGATGACTGTTCCGAGTTTTCCTCCATTTGATCACCTCTTTAAAACAAATCATGACATTAAACTGATGGGTGTCAGGCTCTGCTCCTACAAGCAATCCAGGAGTGACTTCTGACGGTAACATTTCTGGCACCGTTGCCGGGGACGAAGTTGAATATTTTCCCCGGGATTGAACGACAAAGATCAACTGATTTTGAATGTGCATCAGATATCAGAACTTGAAGATTTCTACTGTGCACCTGGAAACTCCATTGTGACGACTCCGCTAGGGAGAACCTACTCTATCAATTGTGGCTTCGAGAGGCAGACACACGAGGTCTAATACACACTTGCCTTTAGCTACACCAGGAGTTGACTCAGAAGTAGTGTGCAGAAAGGGAAAGAGCTCTGCAAAAGAAGATTCCATCGCTGAAATAGGTAATACGCCATCCCCTTCTGTGAGAACTCCATTTTCTTATGCTCAGCTTCCTAGTCATCCTTCCTCCGAGGTTTCCTGTTTTCTGAACTTTGGGAGTGTTCCTACTGAGTTTTCTCCTCCTAGTATGGTATCAGAAAGAGAGATCCTTGTCACTCCCGCCTCCCTAGAAGTTGTGCCTCAACACAGACCTCAATCCTCTAAAGGTTTCACCATCCCTCCTTTTATTGCTACTACTGTACAGAGAGAAGCGTCTGCACACTCAAGTCCCTTGGCTCTCTCTCTGTTTTATCCGTTGTCTCCCCCAAGAACCTCTTTTCCGACATCTCCAGCCCACACTCCTTCCCCTCCGAGTTCTCATCTACCTAATACCCCTATGGCTAGTGCTAATCCCCCTCCAAATAGAATGGACGCCATAGTCACGGCTAGATATGCTCCCTTAATCCTACCCCATCCTATGAATCCTCTCCCTGCTAGAGACTATTTGAAATACATTCCCAAGTTCACTGGAGAAGGGGATATAACTGTTGAAGAGAACCTAGCTTCTTTTTACAGTTATGCAGACAACTTGAATATTGAGAACGAAGATGTCTGGATGAGAGTCTTTGTCCAAAGCCTGGATGGAGAGGTAAGGAAATGGTTCAGAGGATTGGCCCCGAGATCTATCACTGGCATTGAAGCCTTGGATAACGTTTTCATGAGGCAGTGGGGAGATAGAAAAGATTTCATGTATCACATGACAAAGTTTGAGTCTCTGAGGAAAATGGAAGGAGAGTCTATCTCTAACTTCTCCAAAATATTTAATAAGATGTACAATAAGATTCCTGTAGAGATAAAGCCCTCGGAAGCCTCTGCCCAAATTTCATATGTTGATGCATTTGATCCTGATTTCTGCCTGCTATTAAGAGAAAGAAGAGCTACCTCCTTAGCTCAAATGCAAGACACTACCGTAGAAGTGGAATCCAACATATTGGTAGCTGACAGACTGAGAAACAAAGCTGACATAGACAGAAGAAAAGGAAGATCTGAAACCTCAACTTCTGGCCCATCATTGCCCCACCCTCAAGTGAATGAGCTGACCGAGATGATGAAGTTTTTGACTGAAGAAGTGGAGAGATTGAAGGTGGAAAGGAAAGAAATGTACAAGGGTCCTCAGAACACTGAAAATAAAGGACATTTTAGGAGGCCAAATAATAATGTGGCTCCCCCAATTATACAAAGGGGAAGAGACAGAGAAGACCAGAGAATTCAGCCCCCTTTTCAGAACAATCTGGTGACCGATGAGAAGGAAAGAGAAACAGATGAGCTCGAACCTGAAATCCACTGCTTAGGAGACACTCCTCCTTTTCCTCATCTCACTCGGACAACCTATGAAGAGTCTCTCATGGATAGTCAACTAAATGAATTGAGCAAGGGAGACAAAGCTAGCGGCGGTAGAGGCAGGTACAACCTGAGGTCTGACAAAAGGGAAGCAACACCTAATGTTCCTGAGCCATCCACTAGAACAGAGAAACCTGCTAATGAAGTAGCAGATGCTCACAAAGGTAAGAAGGCTCGACCTCTCTCTCCCATTGTCCATAATCATGTTCCTGAAGTTAGAGAAATCCCAAAGCCTTTATCTTCTTTCAATTTCGATCATGAGATTCAAAAGATCAGAATCCCTGTGCCCTTCATCGATCTAATCAAACATGGGGAATTCAAAAAACACTTCTCTGAGCTACTGAAATCTGAAGCCTCATACCCTCTCATAGACTCCATAAACCTTCAAGATGAAAGGCCCGCAATTTTCCTAGGTCCCATGGTAGAAGATAGAGATGATTCATCCCCTCCCTTCTACACATCCCTGAACATACATGATAAAGTGTTGCATAATTTCCTTATGGATTCAGGGGCCTCCCACAACCTCATGCCCAAAATTGTCATGGAAGATTTAGGACTAGAAGTCACCCGAGCCTATCATGACCTCTATTCTTTCGACTCCAGGAGTGTTCAATGTTTGGGAGTAATCAAAGACCTAGCAGTTTCTTTGTTTCAGCTGCCCATGAAAAGTATGGTCATGGATATTGTGGTAGTTGATGTTCCCCCCAAGTTCGGCATGTTGTTGTCAAGTTCTTGGATTAAGAGACTTGGAGGGATGTTACAGATGGATCTCACATATGCCACCATTCCAGTCTTTGGAGGGGAGCATAGAAGATTGTATAGAGAGGCCCAGTTGGCCTACATAATCAGTGATGAAGCCAACCCTACCAATCATCCCATCTATGCCTTGTACACTGATTTAGGCTCTAGTTTACTACAGCTCGCCCACACCCCTGAGGCTCCTTTACAGATCAGAAAGCAACCCATTCTTAATCAGGAGACACCCCCTCCAACCACCTCTGTTTGGAAGATGTTCTTTGATGGAGCTTCTTCCAGTATAGGTGCAGGTGCCAGAGTGGTATTCATATCCCCTTCTCAAGAGACCATATCTCTGTCATACAAGCTGCAATTCGAAGTCACCAACAATGTGGTAGAGTATGAAGCTCTGGTTCTGGGATTAAGAGTTGCAAAGGAAATGGAAATTGAGGAGATGGTTGTGTTTGGAGATGCGGAACTGATTGTCCAGCAGGTCAAAAATGTTTATCAAGCCAAGCATCCTCATCTCATGAATTACAGGAATGAGGTATGGGACCTTGTTAATAATTTTTTCTTGGATTTTAACATTTCCTACATTCCGAGGGAAGAAAATGCCCCAGCCGACTTTTTAGCTTTTACAGCTAGTCTGCTCGAAGTCCCTGCGCTGCCCATTGTCGGGCCTGATGTTGAGATAAAATATAGGCCCGTTGTACCAGACAACGTCAAACATTGGAAAGTGTTTGAAGATGATTAGGAAATCGAGAAATTTCTCCAGACCATCGATGAATTTTCTACATTGCACATAGATGAGAATCTTGACATGGAAGGTGACCATCACCCTGGGGAGCTTTTAAATAGAATTGTTGATCACCAGATTATTCAACTACCGAGCAATTACATTCCGAGGGGACTTGTTCCATTAGAAAGACTGTTCGATGGAAATGATGTGGCGGTGAAGGGTAAAGTTTCAGGTGATGATGATGACACAGTTGAGTGCAACATAGGCACACCGGAGGAGCCCAAGTTTGTCAGGATGTCAAGGAGTTTGACCAAGGAGCAGAGGGATGAATATACTAAGTTGTTGAAGGAGTTTGCTGATGTGTTCGCATGGACCTACGAAGACCTCAATACATATGACACATCAGTCATTGAGCATAAGATCCCATTGAAAGAGGAGGCTAAGCCATTTAAGAAGAATCTGAGACAGATAAATCCCATGCTGCTACCTTTCATGGAGAAGGAAGTAAAGAAATTGTTGGATGCCCAGATCATTGTCCCCTTGAGATACTCTGAGTGGGTGGCCAATTTGGTCCCAGTGAGAAAGAAAAGTGGGGAAATCAGACTCTGTGTCGATTTCAGGAACCTGAACAGAAGTTCAAGGAAGGACAATTATCCCCTGCCTAACATGGAACATATATTGCAGAAGGTAACTGGTGCATCAAGAATATCCATGATTGATGGCTTCTTTGGATACAATCAGATATCAGTCATGCCTGAGGACAGAGAAAAAATAGCTTTCACCACTCCTTGGGGAACATTCATGTATGCCAAAATGCCTTTCAGGCTGATGAACGTAGGAGCAACATTTCAGCGAGCCATGGACATAGCCTTCATCGGGGAAAAGGATCAGTTTGTGGTGATATATCTGGATGACATTACAATCTTCTCTAAGACAGACAAAGAGCACTGCTGCCACTTGAAGAGAGTTTTCTTGAAGTGTCGAAGGTATGGCCTATCTTTAAACCCCAAAAAATCATTGTTTGCTATGAAGGAGGGGAAGTTGTTAGGTCATATAGTGTCAGCAGAGGGAGTAAGGATTGACCCTAGTAGAGTAGAGGCACTCTAGACCCTGTCACTTCCCAGGTCTAAGAAGGAAGTTCAGGCATTTTTGGGGAAGGTTAACTTTGTGAGGAGATTCGTCTCAAACTTTACTGAGCTGGTGAAACACATCACAGCCATGCTCAGGAAGGGTAGTGATGTGAAATGGACCTATGAACCCAGGGAATCTTTTTTTCAAATAAAGAAGGCGTTGACTGAGGCACCTGTGCTAATCAGTCCCAATTATTCCAAAGATTTTCTGATATTTTCTTTTTCTTCCTGTGATACAGTAGCGGCAGTTTTGTTGCAAAAAAATGATCAAGGGCGAGAACAGCCTATTTCTTTCTACAGCAAGGCATTGAGAGACACAGAACTCCGATACAAGATCATGGAGAAGCAGGCCTATGCCCTGGTGAAGGATCTTAAAGCTTTCAGAGTCTATGTATTGCACTCAAAAATCACCGCATATGTCCCTTCAACCTCTGTGAAAGACATTCTTATACAGCCGGACATAGACGGGAGAAGGGGTAAATGGATCGCCAAAATCCTGGAATTTGACCTGGAGATTAAGCCCACCAAGCTGATAAAGGGGCAAGGTCTGGCCAAGCTGCTTGCTGAATCTAATTGCAAGGCTTTGGGGATTAACTTCATCAATGAGCAAGCCGAGTCATCCAGCAGAAATTCTCAGACCATCATACCACTAGCAGCATGTCCCTGGTACAGGGATATCTTGTACTTTCTGCAAGAATTAAAGCCCCTTGATGGATTGGGAAAGAGTAGGGCCAGGTATTTAAAGCTCAAAGTGGTCAAGTATTGTCTCATTGACCAAGCCTTGTATTGGAGAGACCCTCTGGGGATACTATTAAGATGTTTGGACCCGCTGCAAGCCCAGAAGGTGATGTTCGATTTCCATAGCAGTCTCTGTGGAGGTCATCATTTTTGGAAGACCATAGCCCACAAAATCCCCCGGGCTGGGTATTACTGGCCTACTTTGTTTACTGATGTCTGCAGGGAAGTTAGGGCTTGCATCAAATGCCAAAAGTTCTTAGGAAAGAAGCAACTCAAATCTCTGCCATTAAAGCCTGTAGTAGTTTCAGCACCCTTTCAGCAGTGGGGATTGGATTTCATTGGAGAGATTCATCCTCCTTCAAGTGGCCAACATAGATGGATCCTCACTGCAACTGATTATTTCACCAAGTGGATAGAGGCTGTCCCCACCAGGATAACTTCTCACAAAGTAATTATCAACCTCTTGGAAGACATCATAGCCAGATTTGGCTGCCCAAGCAAGATTGTCACTGACAATGCCGCCCCCTTCAGGTCTGAGCCTCTGGTTAAGTTCTGTGAACAATTTGGGATTTCACTGGTTCACTCTACTCCATACTATACTCAAGGAAATGGGCTGGCAGAGTCCTCCAATAAAAGCCTAATAAAGCTTATCAAAAGGCTATTGGAGGACAATAAGAGGGCATGGGACTCAAAGCTCAAATTTTCTCTTTGGGCCGATCGGGTGACAACTAAGAAATCCCTGGGTATCTCACCTTTCCAACTGGTTTACGGAATAGAGGTTGTTTTCCCCACTCAACTCGCCTTACCTGTGGCGAAATTCCTCCAAGACCTTGAAGAGGAACCTAACCATGTGCTTGGAAGGATTCATCAGATGGTGGAAGTGCAGTAGATCAGAGAACAGGTCATGGACAGAGCCTACAATCATTAGCAGAAGATCAAGCAGGCTTTTGACAGGAAGAGAAAAAAGAAAGAATTCGAGCAGGGTGACCTGGTGTTCAAATGGGACGCACCCAGGCAAGACAGGGGCAAGCACAGTAAATTTGACGCCCTCTGGTTGGGACCTTTCAGGATCCTTGAAGTATTTCCAAACAACACTTACAGGTTGCAGGATCTGGAAGGTGAAGAGGTTTGTAGTGGCCCAGTGAATGGGCATTTCTTGAAAAAATGTTTTCTGTGAGCCGCATTCGGCTCTTTTGTTTTTGTAAATATTGTTTTTTGTTTTTTGTTTTCAGTTTAATAAATGAATCCATAGCCCAACAGCAAGGCACTGAATCTACAAAATGTTCTTAGAGCATCACAGGGATGACTCTATACCCCATGGAGCCAAATGTTAATGATATTTCTTGTAAGGGGGGTTAGAATGCAAAGGAATGGGTTAAAAACCCACTTGTCCTAAGTTCAGGGTGCTAGTGTGCCCATGATTAAATGAAAATCAAGTCTGGACGGCAAGGATCGTGGTGCCCGGATCAATGGCGCGGG
>JASDQU010683415.1:24849-44888 GCA_032191745.1 Picea mariana
AGGAGGGGGGGGGGTCCGGAATTGGGTGCGCAAATTTCTAACAGCCAAGATCAGCGCACCCAGATCAACGACGCTTGGACAATCTCGTCCTTCTCAGCGGATCTGTGTTTAGCTAGGTGGGCCCCCTTCCCATCATGTCAGTTGGTAAACCATCCTCCCACTGGCCACCTGTCCTCCTCCTGGCCGTGCGATGAGGCTCGCGCCCTTCTGCCCTCTTCTCATCTTTCGACATATGTCGCTTCCCCCTCTCTTGGTCCACATGGTCCCTTTCCCAACTCACCCTCCATCCATCGCCTGCCATGTGTCCCACCTCTTTCCAGGACAGCCTCCTACCACAAGTGCACCCATTGTGCCTTGTCCTTCTCCTTCAACTTATCGTCTTTCGCCACATGTCTCCCCCGCCACCTCTCTTAAACCTCATCTCTTCTTTCTTTTTCCTCGCAGTTCTGGCCCCATCACTCCGTTCCTGTGCCCCATCTTCCGCGCTGGCCCTCATGCCTATTCTTTAGGCCAGTCAGCTATTCCAAGTGGCAGCGCAGGAGGCCCTCCATGTCCCGAAGGTGCCAGGTTGTCTGGGCCATCCTCAATCCCGACGAAGAAGTCATTGAAGTAGTTATTGAAGCGGTTGATGGTGGTTAGACATCGTCTCCACCATAATGGGAAAGCACGACAATGAATTAAAGGCACGTCGATTCGTCGTTGGAACTGTCAAAAGTTGGATTGCGTATGACATAAGTTGCATGATCTTTCAGATGTTGACTGTCAGAAGCCATGCAGACGCGAATCTTTCAATGCGATGTCTCGGTTTCGCTGTTGTTGTTGTTCTGAGTATATGAAGGCGTTTTCGCCATTTTTGTATCTATCGATGGAAGAGCTAAGCTCCCGACTGTAAGTTTTAGAAAACATTCTAGTTTCCTGGTCATGTATCTGTGTTTGAGACTTCTTGGTTTATGACAAACAGTTCTCCTTCTTCATCTATGTTTCATCTCATGCCAGAGAGTTCACAGTCGAAGGATTCGCGTGGATTATTGCAATTTTGTTATAATAAAGGATTTGTTGTGACATTATTGTATTCTCTGGTCTTCTGTGTTTGAATATAAAAGGATTTTGTGTTCGGATGCTTTCTTCTCCAGTCTGTTATGAACCTGATGTTTATGATAGACCTTCTCACTCTCCTCATGCAAGTCTTCCCCCTACTCACCCTTTATTGCAACTCACTGTTTGAAGTTTATCAAGACCTCACTCACTCGTGCATGCCTAGCCTAGTTTCTGAGTTGAGATGACTGTTCCGAGTTTTCCTCCATTTGATCACCTCTTTAAAACCAATCGTGACATTAAACTGATGGGTGTCAGGCTCTGCTCCTGCAAGCAATCCAGGAGTGACTTCTGACGCTAACACTATGTACATTTCTTTCATTAATAGAAATCATGTATTACTATATATCTGTGTTTATGATTGAATCTCTGATACATTTACATTATCTTATTAAGTATCTGCAATATCTCTGTGCATTTATTTATTATATCTCCACTCGCATTTCGTGCCAAAAATAATCTGGATCAATGGTATCAGAGAGACTGCTCTTTATCGTTTTTTCAGTGCATGTCCCCAAAGAGTTCCAAATATAGAAAGTTGGGTCTCAAGCTTGTCTCTCTTGAAGAAAATCACTCTCGTACACCCAAGAAACCCTTAATGGTGGAAGAAAAGAAAAACAATGGAGCAGATGATCCTATCAATCTATTGCTTGAGCAAACTCTCACGCAACAGAGGGACGAAATGATGGAGAATTTTTCCCACATCCTTAAACGCCTACCGATAGCATTAGGCACATCTTCATCAAGAGGCCACTTTGGAGGAACCTCTCCTTTCAAGGCACAAGTTAATTTTGATATTCCTGTATTTGAAAGACAGATAGATGCAGGAGCCCTAGAAAAATGGTTAACTCTCCTAGAAGGTTATTTCTCTGTTCACAATTTTTCCGACAAAGAAAAGATCACCTTCACGCTCCTTAAATCTCTCCCTCATGTCAAACATTGGTGGGAAACTTACTGCGAGCAAAGTTCCACAGAGGATTCTGGAATATATGGGGTCGATCCCACTTGGGATTTTTTTGTGGATACGGTAAAGGAACAATATTACCCTATTGGCAACTATGAGGACCAATACATGAGATGGACCACAATGCGGCAAGAGAGGTGCCAAGAAGTTTCATATTTCACAAATACCTTCCATACCTTGCACACCAAGCTAGGTATCAAAGACTCTGAACGACATTTGGTTCTGAAATACCGTGGGGTTCCACACAGATACATCCAAACTGAAATGGATTTTTTGGACATCTCATCACTCAGTGCTGCCTATCGATATGTTGTTAAAATCGAGCAGAAATTTAAGCACCAGAAAAAACGGGATTTTGGTTCTGCAAATCCACAACAACCAAAGTATGACAAAGACATCCCTAAAAAATAGACTCCTGAAAACCAATCCAAGCCACATCAAAAGAAGGGTCACAGGAAGACAAAGAAGGACACCGGAAAATGGTGCGATTTCCACAAAATCCCCTGGCACAACACCGATGAATGTCGCTCAAAACAGTCATTGGTGGACAATATCAAAGATAAGGAGTCGAACCTTGATTCTGAATCTGATTCCAAAAATACTGGTAAAGGACAGATCATTGACGCAGACCCCACTACTATTGTCGCGACCGCAGCAATTCTACCAGAAGAACCAACAGATCCTAAAGTGGGGAAGTGTCTTTTTCATTCACATATGTGGGTGAAGGGGACCCCGCTGCATTTTATTATTGATAGCAGAAGCCATAAGAACCTCATCTCAGCAGATTTCTTCAAACAATTGGGATTGTTGACAACACCACACCCACAACCATACAACATCAGTTGGCTTCGCCAAGGACGAGATCATCGTGTCAGCCAGCAATGTCGATTGTCATATGGCATCCAACCCTTCAAGTATGAGGTATTATTTGATGTTTCCCCACTAGATGTCTGTGATGTTCTCTTGGGACAACCATATATGTGGAAGTGCCACAATGTTTATGAGTCTCGACCCCTCAATGTCATTGTTTCTCTAGGGGGTCATCTCTACAGAATACCAGAGGTATTTCCGACTACTGTTCCACTAAAAATGTGTCGCAAGGTATTATCTCATACTGCAAAATTCATCTTCTTCACAATCTATTCAAAACAGGAATAGAAGCACATTGGAATAGCTACAACCTCGCCCCAAGAACCTTTTATCCAAGAGAAGAAGGTCAACAAGGTTGCATAAATGAAAAAATATTCCTTCTGCACACAGTCCTCTCATGTAGCCAAACTTATTGAACAGACTCAACCTAAATAGGTTTGTGACAGACTTCCACAAACTGAGCAGCACGACGTCTCTAGCAAGGCAAGCAACTCACCAAGATGTAGATTCAGCAAACACTTTTCCCTCTCCCCCGGAAACTCAACGCAATGGATACCATTTCTTCCTAAGGAGGGATAATTGATCTAGGTGGATATCCATGGCCACCCACCTTTTCCAACTGTCTCAAAACAGTTTTCTGACAATTTTGGCAATTTACTATTTTTAGCAGTTTTAACTTCTTGAGACATTTTGAGGGCCTAAATGAAGGATTTCCGGGATCAAGCTCCTCACTAATATCCAAAGGAATGATTGAGCCCCAAAAATGAATCTCATTGACGATACCTTTCCAATGGGCTATCACATGCCTAAAACAGAGATCGTATGCAAATGTTACGACCACAGGAAGTTGATGTATTAACTTACCCAAACGACGCCCGCATGACTTTTGGCGCTTCATCTCCTAGGGTTAGGTTTTTGGATGTCTAGGGTTTTTGGCATTCCTGTTTATTGTAAAAATGCCTTAAGAGCCTCATTGTAATTATCTTCTTGGGAATGCGAATATCCGTCACATATCTTCTCAGAGATAAGTTGCCACCATTCTAGCGAGTCTTTCACTCATTATTTTTACAATCTCTGTATATTTATTTCATTAATAGAAATCATGTATTACTGTATATCTATGTTTATGGTTGAATCTCTAATACATTTACGTTATTTTATTGATTATCTGTGATATCTCTGTGCATTTATTTATTATATCTCCGCTCGCATTTTGTGCCAAAAATAATCTGGATCAGTGGTATCAGAGCAGACTGCTCTTGATCATTTTTTCAGTGCATGTTCCCAACGAGGTCCAATTATAGAAAATTGGGTCTCAAGATTGTCTCTCTTGAATAAAATCACTCTCTCACACCCAAGAAACCCTCAATGGCGGAACAAAAGAAAAATGACGGAGGAGACAATCCTATCAATCTGTTGCTTGGGCAAGCTCTCACGTGACAGAGGGACGAAATGATGGAGAATTTTTCCCACATCCTTAAACGTTTGTCGATAGCATCAGGTGCATATTCATCAAGAGGACACTTTGGAGGCACCTCTCCTTTCAAGGTACAAGTTAATTTTGATATTCTTGTATTTGAAGGACAGATAGATGCAGGAGCCCTAGAAAAATGGTTAACTTTGCTAGAAGGTTATTTCTATCCCAACAATTTTTTTGACAAAGAAAATATCACCTTCGCACTTCTTAAAGCTCTCCCTCATGTCCAAAATTGGTGGGAAACTTACTGGGAGAAAATTTCCACAGAGGAGTCTCAAATATATGGGGTCGATCCCACTTGGGATTTTTTTGTGGATGCGGTAAAGGAACAACATTACCCTATTGAAAACTATGAGGATCAGTACATGAGATGTACCACATTGTGGAAAGAGAGGGGCCAAGCAGTTCCAGAGTTCAACAATACCTTCCATACCTTGCGCAGTAAGCTAGGTATCAAAGACTATGAATGACATTTGGTTCTGAAATACTGTGGGGCTTTACACAAATACATCCAAACTGAAACGGATTTTCTAGACATCTCATCACTCGATGTTGCCTATCAATATGTTGTTAAAATCGAGCAAAAAATTAAGCACCAGAACAAACAGGATTTTGGTTCTGCAAATCTGCAACAACTAAAGTATGACAAAGACCTCCCTAACAAAAAGTCTTTCGAAAACCAGTCCAAGCCACATGAAAAGAAGGGTCACGGGAAGACAAAGAAGGACACTGGAAAATGGTGCAATTTCCACAAAATACCCTAGCACAACACCGATGACTGTCGCTCAAAACAGTCATTCGTGGTCGATATCAAAGACAAGGAGTCGAACCCTGATTCAAAATCTAATTCTGAAAATACTGGTAAAGGACATATCATTGACGCAGACCCCACTACTATTCTTGTGACCGCAGCAATTAAACCAGAAGAACCTCATCTCAGCATAGGTCATCAAACAGTTGGGATTGTCAACAACACCACACCCTCATACATAAAACATCGGGTGGCTTCTCCAAGGTCGCGATCTTTGTGTCAACCAGCAATGTTGATTGTCATATGGCATCCAACCCTTCAAGGATGAGGTATTATGTGATGTTTCCCCACTAGATGTCTATGATGTTCTCTTGGGCCAACCATATATGTGGAAGAACCACAATGTTTATGAGTATCGACCCCGTAGTGTCATTGTTTCTCTAGGGGGTCATCTCTACAGAATACCAGAGGTAGTTCTAACTACTGTTCCACCAAAAAAGTGTCGCAAGGTAGTATCTCATACTGCAAAATTCACCTTCTTCATAATCTGTTCGAAAGGGGAACAGAAGGACATTGGAACTACTACAACCTCGTCCCAAGCACCTTCTATCCAACAGAAATAGGTCGAAAAGGGTGCAACAAAGAGCAAATATTCCTTTTGTACACCATCATCTCATGTAGCCCAACTTGTTGAATAGCCTCAGCCTCAACAGGTTCGTGACAGACTTCCACAAACTGAGCAGCGCGACGTCTCCAGCAAGGCAAGCAGCTCACCAAGATGCAGATTCAGCAAAATGTTTTTCCTCTTCCCTGGGAACTCAACACAATGGAGACCATTGCTTCCTAAGGAGGAAAGATTGATCCAGGAGGATATCAATGGCCACCCAACTTTTCCAACTGTCTCAAAACAATTTTCTGACAATTTTGGCAATTTACTATTTTTAGCAATTTTAACTTCCAGTGCCATTTTGAGGGCCTAAATTAAGGTTTATCTGGATTTAGTTCCTCATTGATAACCAAGAGAATTATTTATCCCCAAAAATTAATCTCCTCGATGATACCTTTCCAACGGGCTATCACATGCCTAAAACAGAGATTGTATGCAAAAGTTACGACCCGGGGAAGTTGATGTACTAACTTACCCAAACGGGGCCCACATGACGTTTGGCTCTTCATATCCTAGGGTTAGGTTTTTGGATGTCTAGGGTTTTTGGAATTCTTTTTTACTGTAAAAATTCCTTCAGAGCCTCATTGTAATCATCTTCTTGCAAATGTGAGTAGCTGTCACATCTCTTCTCAGAGATAAGCTGCCACCATTCTAGCAAGTGTTTCACTCTGTATTTTTACAGTCTCTATACATTTATTTCATTAATAGAAATCGTGTATTACTCTATATATGTGTTTATGGTTGAATATCTGATACATTTACGTTATCATTTTGAGTATCTGCGATATCTCTATGCATTTATTTATTATATCTTCGCTCGCATTTCGTGCCAAAAATAACCCGGATCAGTGGTATCAGAACAAGTTGCTCTTGATAATTTTTTCAATGCATGTCTCTGACAAGCTCTGAGTATATAAAGTTGGCTCTCAATCTTGTCTCTCTTGAAGAAAATCGCTCTCGCATAGCTAAGAAACCCTCAATGGTGGAATAAAATAAAAACGACGGAGCAAACGATCCTATCAATATGTTGCTTGAGCAAGCTCTCACATGAAAGAGGGACGAAATGATGGAGAATTTTGCCCACTTCCTTAAATGCCCACCGATAGCATCATGCACATCTTCATCAAGTGACCACTTTGGTGGCACCTTGCCTTTCAAGGTACAAGTTAATTTTTATATTCCTATATTTTAAGGAAAAATAGATGCAGGAGCCCTAGAAAAATGGTTAACTCTGCTAGAAAGTTATTTCTCTATTCACAATTTTTCCAACAAAGAAAAGATCACCTTCACACTCCTTAAAGATCACCCCCATGTCAAACATTGGTGAGAAACTTACTAGGACCGAAGTTCCATAGAGGATTCTGGAATATATGGAGCCCATCCCACTTGAGATTTTTGTGTGGATGCAGTAATACTCTGAACGACGTTTGGTTCTAAAATACCGTGGGGCTCTACACAAATACATTCAAACTGAAATGGATTTTCTGGACATCTCATCACTCGGTGCTGCCTATCGATATGATGTTAAAATCGAGCATAAATTTAAGCACCAGAACAAACGGTATTTTGGTTCTGGAAATCCGCAAGAACCAAAGTATGACAAAGATGTCCCTAACAAACAGTCTCCCAAAAACCAGTCCAAGCCACATGAAAAGAAGGGTCACGTGAAGACAAAGAAGGACATTGGAAAATGGTGCAATTTGCACAAAATACCCTGTCACAACACTGATGAATGTTGCTCAAAACATTCATTGGTGGTTGATATCAAAGACAACGAGCCGAACCCTAATTCAGAATCTGATTCTGAAAATATAGGTAAAGGACAGATCATTAACGTATACCCCACTTCTATTGTTGCGACCGCAATAATTCAACCAGAAAAACCAACAGATCCTGAAGAGGGGGAGCACCTTTTTCACTCAAAGATTTGGATGAAGGGGACCCCGCTGCATTTTATTGTTGATAGCATAAGCCATAAGAACCTCATCTTAGCAAAGGTCTTCAAACAGTTGGGATTGTCGAAAAGACCACACTCGCATCCATACAACATCGGGTGGCTTCATCAAGGATGAGATATTCGTGTCAGCCAGCAATGTCAATTTTCATATGGCATCCAACCCTTCAAGGATGAGGTATTATGTGATGTTTCCCCACTAGATGTTTGTGATGTTATCTTGGGCCAACCATATATGTGGAAACGCCACATTGTTTATGAGTCTGGACCCCACAGTGTCATTGTTTCTCTAGGGGGCCATCTGTACAGAATACCAGAGGTAGTTCTGACTACTATTCCACCAAAAAAGTGCCACAAGGTAGTATCTATAACTGCAAAATTCAACTTCTTCACAATCTGTTCAAAAGGGGAACAGAAGGACATTGGAACCACTACAACCTCGCCCCAAGCACCTTCTATCCAACAGAAGTAGGTCGACAAGGTTGCAACAAAGCACAAATATTCCTTCTGCACATTTTCCTCTCATGTAGCCTGACTTGTTGAACATCCTCAGCCTCAATAGGTTCGTGACAGACTTCCACAAACTGAGCAGCGCGACGTCTCCAGCAAGGCAAGAAGCTCACCAAGATGCAGACTCAGCAAACGATTTTCCCTCTCCCCTAGGAACTCAAAACAATTTATACCATTGCTTCCTAAGGATGGAGGATTGATCAAGGTGGATATCGGTGGCCACCCACCTTTTCCAACTGTCTCAAAACAGTTTTGTCACAATTTTGGCAATTTACTATTTTTAGCAGTTTTAATTTTTGGGGCCATTTTGAGGGACTAAATGAAGGTTTTTGGGGATATATCTCCTTAATTATATTAAAATGAATATCCTTGATGATACCTTTCCAACGGGCCATCACACGCCTAAAACGGAGATCGTATGCAAAAGTTACAACCCCGGGAGGTTGATGTACTAACTTACCCAAACAGGGCCCACATGAATTTTGGCGCTTCATCTCCTAGGGTTAGGTTTTTGGATTTATAGGGTTTTGGGAATTCCTATTTATTGTAAGAATTCATTCAGAGCCTCATTTTAATCATCTTCTTGTGAATGCGAGTAGTCGTCACAGCTCTTCTCATAGATAAACTGCCACCATTCTAGCGAGTCTTTCACTCTGTATTTTTACAGTCTCTGTACATTTATTTCATTAATAGAAATCATGTACTACTGTATATATGTGTTTATGTTTGAATCTTTGATACATTTACATTGTCTTATTGATTATCTGTGATATATCTATGCATTTATTTATTATATCTTCACTCTCATTTCGTTCCAAAAATAATCTGGATCAGTGGTATCAGAGTAGACTGCTCTTGATTGTTTTTTCAGTGCATGTCCCCGACGAGGTATGAGTATAGAAATTTGGGTCTCAAGCTTGTCTCTCTTGAAGACAATCGCTCTCACACACCCAAGAAAATCTCAATGGCAGAAGAAAAGAAAAATGATGGAGCAGATGATCCTATCAATCTGTTGCTTGAGAAAGCTCTCACGCGACAGAGGGATGAAAAGATGGAGAATTTTTCCCGCATCCTTAAATGTCTGTCGATAGCATCAGGTGCATCTTCATCAAGCGACCACTTTGGAGGCACCTCTCCTTTCATGGTACAATTTAATTTTGATATTCCTGTATTTGAAGGATAGATAGATGCAGGAGCCCTAGAAAAATGGTTAACTCTGCTAGAAGGTTATTTATCTGTTCACAATTTTTTTGACAAAGAAAAGATCACCTTCGCACTCCTTAAATCTCTCCCTCATGTCAAACATTGGTGGGAAACTTACTGCGAGCAAATTTCCACAGAGGAGTCTGGAATATATGGGTTTGATCCCACTTGGGATTTGTCTGTGGATGCGATAAAGGAACAATATTGCCCTATTGGCAACTATAAGGACCTGTACATGAGATGGATGCCACTGCGGCAAGAGAGGGGCCAAGAAATTTCGGAGTTCACCAATACCTTCCATACCTTGTGCACCAAGATGGGTTTCAAAGACTCCGAACATCATTTGGTTTTCAAATACCATGGGGCTATACATAGATACATCCAAACTGAAATGGATTTTCTGCACATCTCATCACTCGATGTTGCCTATCGATATGCTGCTAAAATCGAGAAGAAATTTAAACACCAGAACAAACAGGATTTTGGTTCTGCAAATCTGCAACAACCAAAGTATGACAAAGACATCCCTAACAAACAGTCTCCCGAAAACCAATCCAAGACAAATGAAAAGAAGGGTCACGGGAAGACAATGAAGGACACCGGAAAATGGTGCGATTTCCACAAAATCCCCTGGCACAATGCTAATGAATGTCACTCAAAATAGTCATTGGTGGCCAATATCAAACATAAAGATCCAAACCTTATTTCAGAATCTGATTCTAAAAATACTAGTAAAGGACGGATCATTGACGCAGACCCCACTGCTATTGTCGTGACCGCAGTGATTCAACCAAAAGAACCAATGGATCCTTAAGAGTGGGAGCACCTTTTTCATTCACAGATGTGGGTGAAGGGGACCCCGATGCATTTTATTGTTGATAGCGGAAGCCAGAAGAACCTCATCTCAGCAGAGGTCGTCAAACAGTTGGGATTCTTGACAACACCACACCCGCAGCCATACAACATCAGGTGGCTTCGCCAAGGACGCGATCTATGTGTCAGCCAACAATTTCGATTGTCATATGGCATCCAACCCTTCAAGGATGAAGTATTATGTGATGTTGCCCCACTATATGTCTGTGATTTTCTCTTGGCCCAACCATATATGTGGAAGCACCATGTTGTTTATGAGTCTCGACCCCGCAGTGTCATTGTTTCTCTAGGGGGGGATTTCTACAGAATACCAGAGGTAGTTCCAACTACTGTTCCACCAAAAAAGTGTCGGAAGTTAGTATATTTTATTGCAAAATTTAGCTTCTTCACAATTTTTTCAAAAGGAGAACAGAAGGACATTGGAACCAGTACAACCTCACCCCAAGCACCTTCTATCCAACAGAAGCAGGTCGTCAAGGTTATAGAAAAGAGAAAAGATTCCTTCTACACACTGTCCTCTCATGTAGCCTAACTTGTTGAACAGCCTTAGCCTCAATAGGTCCGTGACAGACTTCCACAAACTGAGTAGCGTGACGTCTCCAGCAAGGCAAGCAGCTCACCAAGATGCAAATTCAGCAAACGCTTTTCCCTCTCCCTCGGGAACTCAACGCAATTTAGACCATTTATTCCTAAGGAGGAAGGATTTATCTAGGTGGGAATCGGTGGCCACCCACCTTTTCCAACCGTCTCAAAATAGTTTTCTAACAATTTTGGCAATTTACTATTTTTAGCAGTTTTAATTTATGGGGCCATTTTGAGGACCTAAATGTCATTTTTTCAGGAACGAGCTTCTCAATGGTAGCCAAAAAAATGATTGAGCCCCCAAAATGAATCTCCTCGATGATACCTTTCGAACGATATATCACACGCCTAAAACATAGATCGTATGCAAAAGTTACGACCCCGAGAAGTTGATGTACTAACTTACCCAAACGGGGCCCACATGATTTTTGGCACTTCATCTCCTAGGGTTATTTTTTTGGATGTCTAGGGTTTTTGGCATTCCTGTTTATCGTAAAAAGGCCTTCAGAGCCTCATTGTAATCATCTTCTTGTGAATGCGAGTAGACGTCACATCTCTTCTCAAAGATAAGCTACCACCATTATAGCGAGTCTTTCACTCTATATTTTTATAGTCTCTATACATTTCTTTCATTAATAGAAATCGTGTATTACTGTATATCTATGTTTATGGTTGAATCTCTAATACATTTACGTTATCTTATTGAGTATCTGCGATATCTCTATGCATTTCTTTATTATATCTCCACTCGCATTTCGTGCCGAAAATAATCTGGATCTGTGGTATCAGAGCAAACTGCTCTTGATCGTCTTTTCAGTGCATGTCCCCGATGAGTTCCAAGTATATAAAGTTGGGTCTCAAAATTGTCTCTCTTGAAGAAAATCGCTCTCGCACACCCAATAAACCCTCAATGGCAAAAGAAAAGAAAAACGAGGGAGCAGACGATCCTATCAATCTGTTGCTTGACCAAGCTCTCACGAGACAGAGGGACAAAATGATGGAGAATTTTGCCCACATCCTTAAACGCCTGCCGATAACATCAGATGCATCTTCATCAAGCGACCACTTTGGAGGAACCTCATCTTTCAAGGTATAATTTAATTTTGATATTTCTGTATTTGAAGAACAGATAGATGTAGGAGCCCTAGAAAAATGGTTAACCCTGCTAGAAGGTTATTTCTCTATTCACAATTTTTCCGAGAAGGAAAATATCACCTTCGCACTCCTTAAATATCTCCCTCATGTCAAACATTGGTGGGAAACCTACTGGGAGCAAAGTTCCACAGAGGAGTCTTGAATATATGGGGTCGATCCCACTTGGGATTTTTTTGTGGAGGCGGTAAAGGAACAATATTACCCTATTGGAAACTATGAGGACTAGTACATGAGATGGACCGCACTGCGACAAGAGAGGGGCCAAGCAGTTTCAGAGTTCACCAATACCTTCCATACCTTGCGCACCAAGCTGGGGATCAAAAAATCAGAACGAAATTTGGTTCTGAAATACCATGGGGCTCTACACAGATGCAACCAAACTGAAATGGATTTTCTGGACATCTCATCACTCGGTGCTGCCTATCGATATGTTGTTAAAATCGAGCAGAAATTTAAGCACCAGAACAAACAGGATTTTGGTTCTGAAAATCCGCAACAACCAAAGTATGACAAAGACGTCCCTAACAAATAGTCTCCTGGAAACCAATCCAAGCCACATGAAAAGAAGGGTCACGAGAAGACAAAGAAGGACACCGGAAAATGGTGTGATTTTCACAAAATCCCCTGGCACAACACCGATGAATGTCGCTCAAAAAAATCATTTTTGGTCGATATCAAGGACAAGGAGCCAAACCTTGATTCAGAATCTGATTCTGAAAAGATTGGTAAAGGACAGATCATTGACGCAAACTCAATTTTTATTGTTGCAACCGCAACAATTCAACCAGAAAAAACCAATAGATCCTGAAGAGGGGGAGCGCCTTTTTCATTCACATATGTGGGTGAAGGGGAACCCGTTGCATTTTATTGTTGATAGCGGAAGCCAAAAGAAACTCATCTCAGCAGAGGTCGTCAAACAGTTGGGATTGTTGACAACACCACACCCACAACCATACAACATCGGGTGGCTTCGCCAAGGATGAGATCTTCGTGTCAGCCAACAATGTCGATTGTCATATGGCATCCAACCCTTCAAGCATGAGGTATTATGTGATGTTTCCCCACTAGATGTCTATGGTGTTCTCTTGGGCCAACCATATATGTGGAAGCACTACATTGATTATGAGTCTCGACCCCACAGTGGCATTGTTTCTCTAGGGGGTTATCTCTATAAAATACCAGAGGTAGTTCTGACTACTGTTTCATCAAAAAAGTGTTGCAAGGTAGTATCTGATAGTGCAAAATTTAGCTTCTTCACAATCTGTTCAAAAGGGAAACAGAAGGACATTGGAACCACTACAACCTCACCCCAAGCACCTTCTATCGAATAGAAGCAGGTAGACAAAGTTTTAGAAAAGAACAAATATTCCTTCTGCATAAAGTCCTCTCATGTATCCTGACTTGTTGAATAGCCTCAACCTCAATAGTTTCATGACAGACTTCCACAAATTGAGCAGCGCGACGTCTCTAACAAGGAAAGCAGCTCACCAAGATGCAGATTCATTAAACGCTTTTCCCTCTCCCACTGGAACTCAACGCAATGGATACCATTGCTTCCTAAGGAGGGAGGATTGATCTAGGTGGATATCAGTGGCCACCCACCTTTTCCAACTGTCTCAAAACAGTTTTCTGACAATTTTGGCAATTTACTATTTTTAGCAGTTTTAACTTCCGGGACCATTTTGAGGGACTAAATGAAGGATTTTCAGGTTAGATATACTCAATGATATACAAAAACATAATTGAGCCCCCAAAATTAATCTCCTCGGTGATACCTTTCCAACGGGCTATCACACGCCTAAAACGGAGATCGTATGCAAAATTTACGACCCTGGGAAGTTGATGTACTAACTTACCCAAACGGGGCCCACATGAATTTTGGCGCTTCGACTCCTAGGGTTAGGTTTTTGGATGTATCGGGTTTTTTTCATTCCTGTTTATTGTAAAAAGGCCTTCACATCCTCATTGTAATCATCTTCTTGCAAATGTGAGTAGCCGTCACATCTCTTCTCAGAGTTAAGCTGCCACCATTCTAGCGAGTCTTTTACTCTGTATTTTTACAGTCTCTGTACATTTCTTTCATTAATAGAAATCATTTATTACTGTATATTTATGTTTATGGTTGAATATCTTATACATTTATGCTATCTAATTGAGTATCTGTGATATCTATGTGCATTTCTTTATTATATCTCTGCTTGCATTTTGTGTCGAAAATAATCTGGATCAATGGTATCAGAGCAGACTGCTCTTGATCATTTTTTCAGTGCATGTCCCCGACGAGGTCCGAGTATAGAAAGTTGGGTCTCAAGCTTGTATCTATTGAATACAAGCACTCTCCCACACCCAAGAAACCCTCAATGGTGGAATAAAATAAAAATGAGGGAGCAGACGATCCTATTAATCTGTTGCTTGAGAAAGCTCTCATGCGACAGAGGGACGAAATGATGGAGAATTTTTCCCACATCCTTAAACACCTGCCAATAGAATCGGGCTCATATTCATCAGGAAGCCACTTTGGAGGCTCCTCATCTTTCAAGGTACAATTTAATTTTGATATTCTTGTATTTGAAGGACAGATAGATGCAGGAGCCCTAGAAAAATGGTTAACTCTGCTAGAACGTTATTTCTCTGTTCACAATTTTTTCGACAAAGAAAATATCACCTTCACACTCCTTAAATATCTCCCTCATGTCAAACATTTGTGGAAAACTTACTGGGAGAAAAGTTCCACAGAGGATTCTAGAATATATGGGGTCGATACCACTTGGGATTGTTTTGTGGATGTGGTAAAGGAACAATATTACCCTATTGGAAACTATGAGGACTAGTACATGAGATGGAGCACACTGCAACAAGAGAGGGACCAAGCAATTCCGGAGTTCACCAATAAGTAAAGGACACAACATTGACGCATACCCCACTGTTATTGTCATTACTGCAGCAATTCAACCAGAAGAACCAACAGATCCTGAAGAGGGGGAGCACCTTTTTCATTCACAGATGTGGGTGAAGGGGACCCCGCTGCATTTTATTGTTGACATTGGAAGCCAGAAGAACCTCATCTTAGAAGAGGTCGTCAAACAGTTGGGATTGTCGAAAACACCACACCTATAGCCATACAACATCGAGTGGCTTCACCAAGAACGATATCTTCGTGTCAACCAACAATGTCGATTGTCATATGTCATCCAACCCTTCAAGTATGAGGTATTATGTGATATTTCCCCACTAGATGTTTGTGATGTTCTCTTGGGCCAACCATATATGTGGAAGTGCCACATTGTTTATGAGTCTCTACCCCGCAGTGTCATTGTTTCTCTAGGGGGTCATCTCTAAAAGATACCAGAGGTAGTTCCGACTACTGTTCAACCAAAAAAGTGTCGCAAGGTAGTATATCATACTGAAAAATTCAGCTTCTTCACAATCTATTCAAAAGGGGAACAGAACGACATTGGAACCACTACAACCTTGCCCCAAGCACGTTCTATCCAACAGAAGCAGGTCGACAAGGTTGTAGAAAAGAGAAAATATTCCTTATGCAAACCGTCCTCTCATGTAGCTGGAATTGTTGAACAGCCTCAACCTCAATAGATCTATGACAGACTTCCACAAACTGAGCAGCGCGACGTCTCCAACAAGGCAAGCAGCTCACCAAAATGCAGATTCAGCAAACACTTTTCTCTCTCCCCCGGAAACTCAACGTAGTGGAGACCATTTATTCCTAAGGAGGGAGGATTGATCTAGGTGGATATCGGTGGCCACCCACCTTTTCCAACTATCTCAAAACAATTTTCTCACAATTTTGGCAATTTACTACTTTTAGTAATTTTAACTTCCGGGGCCATTTTGAGGGCCTAAATAAAAAATATTCGAGATCGAGCTCCTCAATGGTATCCAACAGAATTATTGAGCCCCCAACATGAATCTCCTCGATGATACCTTTCCAACAGGTTATCACACGCCTAAAACATATATTGTATGCAAAAGTTACTACCCCGGGAAGTTGTTGTACTAACTTACCCAAACGGGGCCCACATGACTTTTGGTGCTTCATCTCCTAGGGTTAGGTTTTTGGATGTCTAGGGTTTTTGGCATTCCTATTTATTGTAAAAATTTCTTCATAGCCTCATTGTAATCATCTTCTTGTGAATGCGAGTAGACATCACATCTCTTCTCAAAGATAAGCTGCCACCATTCTAGCGAGTCTTTCACTTTATATTTTTACAGTCTCTGTACATTTCTTTCATTAATAGAAACCATGTATTACTATATATATATGTTTATGGTTGAATATATGATACATTTATGTTATCTTATTGAGTATCTGGGATATCTCTCTGCATTTCTTTATTATATCTCTGGTTGCATTTCGTGCCGAAAATAATCTGGATCAGTGGTATTAGAGCAGACTGCTCTTGATCGTTTTTTCAATGCATGTCCCCAATGAGTTCTGAGTATAGAAAGTTGGGTCTCAAGATTGTCTCTCTTGAAGAAAATTTCTCTTACACACCCAAGAAACCCTCAATGGTGGAAGAAAATAAAAACGACAGAGCAGTCGATCCTATCAATCTGTTTCTTGAGCAAGATCTCACGCAATAGAGGGACAAAATGATGGAGAATTTTGCCCACATCCTTAAACACATGCTGATAGCATCAGGTGCATCTTAATCAAGCGGCCACTTTGGAGGCACCTTGCCTTTCAAGGTACAAGTTAATTTTAATTTTCCTGTATTTGAGGACAGATAGATGCAGGAGCCCTAGAAAAATGGTTAACTCTGCTAGAAGGTTATCTCTCTGTTCACAATTTGTCCGACAGAGAAAAGATCACCTTCTCACTCCTTAAATATCTTCTCATGTAAAACATTGGTGGGAAACTTACTAAGTGAAAAGTTCCACAGAGGAGTCTGGAATATATGGGGTCGATCCTACTTGGGATTTTTTTGGATGCGGTAAAGGAACAATATTACCCTATTGGCAACTATGAGGACTAGTACATGAGATGGACCACACTGCGGAAATAGAGGGGCCAAGAATTTCCGAACTTCACTAATACCTTCCATACCTTGCACACCAAGTTGGGTATCAAAGACTCTGAATGACATTTGGTTCTGAAATACCGTGGGGCTCTACACAGATACATCGAAACTGAAATGGATTTTCTAGACATCTCATCACTCGGTGCTACCTATCGATATGTTGTTAAAATTGAGCAGAAATTTAAGCACCAGAAAAAATGGGATTTTGGTTCTGCTAATCCGCAAAAACCAAAGTATGACAAATACATCCCTAATAAACAGTCTCCCAAAAACCAGTCCAAGCCACATGAAAAGAAGGGTCACAAGAAGACAAAGAAGGACACCGGAAAATGGTGTGATCTCCACAAAATCCCCTAGCACAACACTGATGAATGTCTCTCAAAATAGTCATTGGTGGACGATATCAAAGAATGAGTCGAACCCTGATTCAGAATCTGATCTGAAAATACTGGTAAAGGACATATCATTTACATAGACCCCATTGTTATTGTCGTGATCGCAGCAATTCAACTAGAAGAGCCAACAGATCCTAAAAAGGGGTAGCACCTTTTTCATTCACAGATGTGGGTGAAGGGGACCCCACTGCATTTTATTGTTGATAGAGGAAGCCAGAAGAACCTCATCTCAGTAGATTTCGTCAAACAGTTGGGATTGTCGAAAACACCACACCCACAACCATACAACATCGAGTGGCTTCGCCAAGGACGAGATATTCGTGTTAGCTAGCAATGTCTATTGTCATATGGCATCCAACCCTTCAAGGATGAGGTATTATGTGATGTTTCCCCACTAAATGTATGTGATTTTCTCTTGGGCCAACCATCTATGTGGAAGTGCAACGTTGTTTATGAGTCTCAACCCCGCAGTTTCATTGTTTCTCTAGTGGGTCATCTCTACAGAATACCAAAGGTAGTTCTGACTATTGTTCCACCAAAAAATTGCCTAAAGGTAGTATCTCATACTGCAAAATTTAGCTTCTTCACAATCTGTTCAAAAGGGGAACAAAAGGACATTGGAACCACTACAACCTCGCCCCAAGCACCTTTTATCCAACAAGACTAGGTCAACAAGGTTGCATCAAAGAGCAAAGATTCCTTCTACACATCATCCTCTCATCTATCCTGACTTGTTGAACAGTCTCATCCTCAACAGGTTCGTGACAAACTTCCACAAACTGAGCAGCGCGACGTCTCCAGCAAGGCAAGCATCTCACGAAGATGCAGATTCAACAAACTCTTTTCCCTCTCCCCCGGGAACTCAAAGAAATGGATTCCATTTTTTCCTAAGGAGGTAGGATTGATCCAGGTGGATATCGGTCGCCACCCACCTTTTCCAACTGTCTCAAAACAGTTTTCTAACAATTTTGGCAATTTACTATTTTTAGCAGTTTTAACATCCGAGGCCATTTGTAGGGCCTAAATGAAGGTTTTTCGGTATCAAACTCATCAATGGTAATCGAATGCATGATTTATAAGAAAGAATTAATCTCCTTTACGATACCTTTCCAATGGGCTATCACATGCCTAAAATGGAGATCGTATGCAAAAGTTACGACCCAGGGAATTTGATGTACTAACTTACCCAAACGGGGCCCACATGAATTTTGGCGCTTCATCTCCTAGGGTTAGGTTTTTGGATGCCTATGGTTTTTGTCATTCCTATTTATTGTAAAAAGGCCTTCAAAGCCTCATTGTAATCATCTTTTTGTGAATGTGAGTAGCCATAACATCTCTTCTCAGAGATAAAAAGCCACCATTCTAGCGAATCTTTCACTCTGTATTTTTATAGTCTCTGTACATTTCTTTCATTAATAGAAATAGTGTATTACTGTATATCTGTGTTTATGGTTTAATATATGATACATTTATGTTATCTTATTGAGTATCTGCGATATCTCTGTGCATTTATTTATTATATCTCCACTCGCATTTCGTGCCGAAAATAATCCAGACCAGTGGTATCAGGGCAGACTGCTCTTGATCGTTTTTTCAGTGCATGTCCTCGATGAGTACCAAGTATATAAATTTGGGTCTCAAGATTGTCTCTCTTGAAGAAAATCGCTCTCGCACACCTAAGAAACCCTCAATGGTGGAAGAAAAGAAAAACGATAGAGCAAACGATCCTCTTAATCTATTGCCTGAGCAAGCTCTCACGCGACAAAGGGATGAAATGATGAAGAATTTTGCCCACATCCTTAAACGCCTGTCGATAGAATCAGGCACATCTTCATCAAACGACTACTTTGGAGGCACCTCCCCTTTCAAGGTACAATTTTATTTTGATATTCCTGTATTTGAAGGACAGATAGATGTCGAAGCCCTAGAAAAATGGTTAACTCTGCTAGAAGGTTATTTCTTTGTTCACAATTTTTCCGACAAAGGAAAGATCACCTTCGCACTCCTTAAAGCTCGCCCTCATGTCAAAAATTGGTGGGAAACTTACTGGGAGAAAATTTCCATAGATGATTATGGAATATATGGGGCCGATCCCACTTGGGATTGTTTTGTGGATGTGGTAAAGGAACAATATTACCCTATTGAAAACTATGAGGACCAGTACATGAGATGGAACATGTTAACTCCCAAAATAGCACCATCATTTTGGTTGGGTTTTACGGTGGATAGCATAGCTATTCACGGTTTCCTCATTCATTGTTGAGTCTTTTAGCTGCAAAATTTTAGATTTGGGTTTGACTTAAAATTGGATTGTAAAGTCTTCTTTTTCAAAATTGTCTTTTTTACTTTCCACAGCTAACTTGTTTTCAAAGGTTCATTGTGCGTTGTGGAAAGTGCCCACTTTCAACAGCTAAGGAGATCGTTTCACCAGTTGGCGCGCTGTTGAAAGTGTCAAATCTTAAAAGGTTCTTAAATCAGTTCTCTAGTGGCGCGCTGTCAAAGAT
>JASDQU010683415.1:57189-78679 GCA_032191745.1 Picea mariana
CTCGGTCCAGCTTTGGAGGGGTTATCTCCGCTGCCTTTCCTTACGCGACCTCGTGTTTAGCCCCTGTGTTAGAGGGGGGTCCTGAATAACTTTCCGTAACTGGACTTCTACACTCCCTAAATGACAGACTCCAATGTTTGGTTTGGGTGGCCTTGGAGAATTTACTCTCCAACCTGTTCCAAGGACCTATTCCTGAGCTAGTGTATGTACCCTACAAACAGAAAAAGTCTACTTGATTTTATTTAGCGTTGCTTTTAATGGGATTTGTTAGGTCTCAAGGTGCAGAAGTGAAACTGATGGTGTGTAAACAGACTTAAAGCAAAATGCACAGAAATGCTTGAAAACAAAAAATTTTCTCAAATGCAAAACCAACAACTTTTCAATGAAAGACTTCTTTTCGTTTTTAGATTTACTAAGATTTTATGCAGTAATATGAAGAGAACTTTCACTCAGATCTGCGAGCTACTTATACTAGACATGCACTGCAAAAACTTATGCAAAATACTTCTTTCCAAGCTACTGATGCAACAACACAATCTTCAACCCAAGAAGACAATGAACAAAGAGAAAAAAAAAAATTATTTATTGCAAAATAACGCAACTAGGAAAAATGGTGACAAGATGAAAACCAAGAGAATGAAAAGAAAACTCTGGCTTAAAACGCAGATCGAAAATAGAATCAGAGCGCAAAAATGCTGAAAAGCAATCAAGACAACACCGATTTGAACACTTGCCTAAAAACCATGAAATAAATATTTTTTCTCTTTTGTCTTTTCTATCAAAAAATCAAATAACAAGCACAAGCTAAGGGAGAAATGTCCTAACCTGCTGACTGTGTAGCCCCAGACTCTAAACTCCTGAGAGGAGCTCTTCTCACCACAGGAGGGGATGACTGCCCCACCCAAGATGAAGAGCTACCTAACAGACCCGCGACTGTCACCAAGACAGCCCGCGTGTAAACGCGTGCTGAATTACTACAGCGTGCAGGTACCCGCGTGCTAAACCTAAGAAGGCCGCGGATATGTTTAAAAACTAGGATAAAATCAAACACAGATAGTCTAGTCTTGAAAAAGGCTTCTGGTACTGACAACCAGAGTCTCTGATAGGCTGAGATGCTATCACTTTAACAGAAAAAGCAAATTTTGCAAAAAAGAGAAACCAATGTAAAGAAACACACAACAAGACAGACTGAAACACAAGACAATCAACCAATCAAGACCCAGACAGGATCCAGAAAGCCCCCTGAGAAGATAAACTTCTGACAGGGAAGAGGAGACTTCCTCTCTAGCTTTCTGAAAACTACACGCTACTGAAACTACTATAGCCCGCGGATACACGCGTGTTGTAGACAGTTAGGGCGCGAGTTACCCACGTGCAGGCCTCTTTCAGGCCGCGGGTACCTCTGTGTGTCCCGAAAATAAATGTCGAGCGTCAGTCAAGGAAAACTGGTTTTGATAACCAGGTTCCCTGCTAGCTTTCGACTTAACAGAAAACAAAAAACAACAAAGAAACAGAAACTTAATTCTTTGAACTACCCAAAAGAGCTTTAACCAAATCCCGGAACCCTAAGAGTAAAATATCCCTAGTGGAGTCGCCAATTCTGTTGTGGGGTATTCCACCCTATGGACTAACAAGCTAGGGTTTTGAGCTTGTACGTAGATCATGACCCTTAAGATTTAACTTTTAACCTTCTACCCAAAATCTCAACCCCTTTTCTCATGCAAACATGGGAAGAATCGACTCACCTCTTTACCGATGATTGAAGTAGATCCTCCGTTGAGCCTTTATTTCCTCGCTGTTGCTCCTTCCACAAAGCTTCTTGCAATCAAGGCAAGACTACACATGCATGCTACTGATCTACTAGAGGGTTAGAAATAAAACATAAATCAAATAACATAGATGAGATTCATGTACTTGGGACGGGAAAAGCATCTTTTTCATTAGTCTCAAAATGAATCACTTACAATGAATTCTGAGACCGGCCACCGTTCCTCGATCCTGATCCTGGGCTCCTCCTCTTCTTTTGTCCTCCAACTGCTGCAGCATGAATTTCTCCTGAAGCTTGAGGCAAAGCTAAAGGGTTGGTACAATAATGGACTTGGTAATTTGGCAGAGTTTCTTTGCTATGATTTTTTCCTTCTTTGAATAGTACCCCTACCCCTCCTTTTATAGGCTAGAAGGAGCTAGGGTTTTAGGTGAACTCTCGGCCATGCATGGCTGGGAGTTCCAGTTAACTGACAAAAGGATCTTCGTCCCGACGGCAACTTTCCGTTTTTTGTGATTCTGAAGGCACCCGCGGGCTGTAGTGGGCCTGCTAGCGGGGCCCCCGCGGGCTGTAGTGGGCCTGCTTGCGGGGCCCGCGGGCTGTAGTGAGCCTGCTAGAGTTTGCTTTTTTAAAATGGAGTTTTTAGAAGAGTTGTTCAGTAGTTTTTTGGCAAAGAAGGGATATGAGTTGGCCAGATGCCAGGTAAGCATGTGTGGTGCAATTTAGGGTTATTTATACATTACAAAATGGGCCTAAACATGGGTAAACCCATGGGTTGACATCCCATACCCGTTACATAATCCCAAAACCCAAAAATTCCCTAAAAAGGGGCCAATATCCCGCTATCTCCACTTTGTCTTGCGCTCCGCCTTCGACAGCCTATTGATGTCCCAAAATAGGTCAAACCTGATCAAGGATCTCCAAAACTTAGTCAAGGGCCAACATGGAGTTAAATGTCTCTCATCCTCTCATTCATCTTTCCCCAATTTATGAGACGCTCCTCCCACCTTTCTTGCATCCTTTGTTGCAGTTTCACAACTACCTAACCCCAATACTCAGTTTCTCTATATATTTTGGCTAAGCTATCCTATGTGAGAACTCGGATGTCACCCTCTTCTTCACCTCGACCCTTTTTTATTTCCCTAATATACTCTATTTGAGACAAATCCTTGTGTGCATTTTCGGACCATTTCAACATTTCATTGTGTGTTATCAACCCTGGTAGAGTCTCCTCTTGGTAACCCACACCCTAGACCATAAATATATCTCTTTCTACCTTGAAATGATGGCATCCTTCTAGGAATCCATCTCTCATAATGATAACTACATGTGTTGTGTTTTGAAAGTACTCAACCAAGTGTCTAAGTTGTTCAAGTTCTTTTACAATATCTTCTACGTCCCTTTCATCCCCTTTTTCTTTGTCTATGGTGGAATCATATATGGCCATCCATGCTCTGAGAAATTCACTCACTTTATCCTTCTTGGTGTCAAACAAATTTTCCTCAGTGGTAGCAATTGTAGCACTGTCCAAAGTGAGTTTTCTTTTCCTACTTGTCCTTTTCACCACTACTTGTCTTCTTATGTCATATGTTATGGCTTGGCATTTGCTACTTCATCAACTAGTTGAGGAATCTATTGGTCACCCCATGATAGTATTTTTCCTATGTTTCTTGGAATGTGGAAGTGATCTATCATGGGTGCTTTACATTTATATGCTACCATTATTTGACCATCGATTTATCCTATTTCTCCACCTGATGTCTTCTCTCATCCTGGCACTATAGAATTTTCCCTTGTACTACTAATTGGTTTTGTCCCTGCATATGTAGATACCTCTTTGTTTGATCTAGGTTTGTAGAATTTTTAAGAAAATTTTATGTTTCTTCTAATGATGGTGTTACTGCTTTAGGAAAAGAAGCAATTGGAGGATTAGTTGTAGTCCCTTTATTCAATGGGACGACTTCATGTTCTTTATATCCATCGTCTTTAACTATGTCTTCTCCAAGTTGCTCTCCAATATTTATACCATCTTCATTCTCTTCCTACTCTGGAGTCTTTTCCTCTGGCTTGGACTCTTCACTTTCATTTTCACTTTTATCATCTTGAGCCTCTTCCCCCTTTGATAGTTGTGACCCCCTTTTTTTATTGATTCATGATGCTTCAAGTTGTACCTAGAACCCCTATTGTTTCTATTGGTTGTGGTTCCTTGGGTGGTTGGGAATCTTGTACCTATAGATTGGACTCATTGACAAATGGGACTACTAAGGTGTATATACCATCACTGTCATCATCATAAATAGTTATCAAATATACAATTACAAGTTCCAAAAATATTGTTCCTAATGTCTCCATTAAGGTTTCATCTATCATTACAGGATCTAGTTGCCCTGCATGTACTTATTCCATGCTTAACTCTAGCTGATTGTTGCCTCCCTCTGGTGAAATTTCCCTTAGAGGTGCTTTCTCTTCCTCCCCTATATTTTCTTCCTCTATTGTTCCCCCCAGCTGCTCCAATCCTCCAATTGTTATGTTTTTCCCATGTTCACAAAGAATTCTTTCAACTTCTACCAGGGGTCTTATTCCTTCATTCCCTCTTGTTGTTTGTTCTTCCCTTTCACTTTGTACCCTCATAGTTTCTTCTATTGTTTTCCCTATCAATTCAACCTACTAATTCATTGACATGGACTTTAAATGAGTTAATTATTGGTTGACTCTCCTTTGAAGGAATTCTTCCCAATCTTATGCATTTTGGGTGAAAATTTCATCATCAAAACTATCATGATCATATGGCTAGTAGGACACCACCTTCCTTGCATGCATATATAGTAGATTTTTAGGACCATGCTTACAGTACCTTCCTATTGGGAACTTGTAATCTATATGGCTTAAGCCTTATTTCTTTTCAAGTGGTGTCTTTTACAAAATAATATCCTATATAGAATCCATATGGGATAAAAGCTCTCTTATTGTCCTTCACCAATGAGTCATTGAAGCCTTGCAAAATGGTTTGGTAGAAAACTTCTCCCATAACCAATCGGTCTGGTACATAGGCTGGTAAGAGGTGTGGGGCTCCAGTGGCTCTGAAGATCCTCAGATAAGTGTTCTTCTCCTCTAGATACTAGTATCCAATCTTGGAAATTATCTTTTTTGTTGACTTTGACAACCATGGCAATTTTTTCTTGAAAATGATGAAGTATAATATTTCCACAAACTCGCCACATATCATAGCAAAGGATTTTTTATATTTATTTTCCCATAGAGAACTAAAATATGCATGCATAGGAAACTCTAAAACATGTCAGCTTAGACCTATCCCTGGGAAGATGTTCCTGGCACACATCACATCCAGTAAGTAAGATTCCATGAAAAGGGATGGTGCCTCCCTTGGCTTTGTCTTTTGAGATTTCTCTATTATGATAATCAACTATTTGGAAATGATGGATCCCCAATTAAAAATACTCCATGATATCACCACAATGTAAGATAGGGGAATCCAATCTTCGGATAACTTTGAGCAATCTTTCTCCCCATATAACCAGAATATCAATGTCATCATATACATGTAGTGATCTCTTAGATTCATAGTGCTATACCACCCAACAACCATGTTTATAAACTCTTTTTCATCTTTCAACCAAGATGGTAGTATTTTACTCATATTGTGTAGTTCATAGAAATTATCCACAAAGTCAGTGTTTACCCTGACTCTAGGCTCATTGAGTTTGTAGTATTTGTTTACTTCCACTGGCAGAAAATCTCCCATACATTATCCTTCTAAATCATTTACCAAGCATTTATCAATATCTGTATGATTAATTATCCATTCTAGAGTTTTTATGTAGGGTAGGACACGCATCCTGGAGGATAACATGTGCAACATGGAGCATTTGATATTCAAGAAGACCTGGTCTTCTAATACTCTAACTTTCGGGTCACTGTGAGGTGTAAAATATGGAAAATTAGAGTGGTGCATTTTATTATATAAATCATTCCAAGTGGGTAGAGGCACCTTAAACACACTTCTTGCACCAGTGTCCTTGTACAATGGTGGTTGAGTGGGAGGATTCTTATGTGGCATCCAAATTATTGGTTATACTTTTTGCACATGCTCCAATTCTCAAACAACAACCAAACTTGAAGCTTCCCCAACTTGTACATTCTTTCTCTTTGGTGTTTTCAGCGATTGATGGGATGTTTGTCTACAAGGAGGACTTTTCTCTACATCAAACAGTGTCATTATATTGATGAATTATCAACAATTGTGAGAATTATAGTCACTTACAAGTTCAACATCGATAATACCTGAGTGGTAAAAAGGAGTTATAACTTTAATGCTTACCATTCCGAGCAATGCCACTCGAATTTGAAAACAATTGACTCGAATGGGCAGAGTGTCTGGTTCTTTGGAAGTTCTTAGCTGCGTGAAGGCTCTCAAAAGCTCGATTGGAATAATGTGTTAGCAAAATGCAAGTTGAGCTTCTATATCCTATACCCATGAGTCCCATTCAACATTTACCATTAGGGAGTACAATGAAATATTTTTGGATCTCGGAGTTTAAATGCATCCCCTCTGCCACGCTTTGAAATTAATGAATATCTGTAATCAACAACACAAGTAGACCATTCTTTTAGTTCATCGGTGGTTTAAAGTTAATGCGTTTTGGTGCACAACAATATTTTATATCTGGGTTTGGGGATTCGACGTTTTCGATGGTTCCATTGTTCCACGTTGTTATCACCATAACAAATTTATGTGGGAGATCCGGTTTTAAAAACTTAGGGAGGCACTAAACCGACATGGAAGCGTGATAAAATGGAGGATAGGGCCAAATATAGTAGGAGGATATTAAATCTATTGGAAATACGGAGTTGATTGGACCCGATGGGTCACAAATCACGAGCTCCATAGATCAACAGTCAGGGATCATTTCGGGGGGAGAAATTGCGTAGAGGATATTTCCCGAAAGCGGGCCGAAAAGTAAACCATGGTTTTGGGTCGGGACCACGTGGTGCCATAGGATGCATTTTGGGGTGATAAGTGGGTTTCCCCAAACCGTTTCCCCTCACCCCCGAAATCATAAAAGTATATAAAGGTGGGGGGGGCGCACTCACTCTTATTCTATTATTTTTCAAATTACTGAAACGTTGGAAGATTGGTGCGACCACCCCATTCAAAATGAAGCTCGAAAGTACACCAAGCTCATGCATTTTCTACTCATTTACAGGTATTTTTCACCGCCACCATTGACCCTGTCACTACGTCGGTAGCAGAGAAAGATCCCACATCAAACGAAGAATCCCTAATTGATAAAGATTCATATGCATTCGACACTCCAATAACCATCTCTCCCATATCTATGTCCAGAGCTAACCTATCAAACAATGTATGGAAATAGATACCCTTCCTTGAAACAGTCCAGGCCACCATATTCCCTTACACTGTCGAGGTCGCATTCCCTTTCCTGGAATTCATAGGTTTGTGCGTAGAGAAATACTCACAAGAAGAGAAAGTCATTTTAAATAAACTAGGGTATGAGGTCCCATGTAGAGTAGATATCCTGCCAATTTGATACGCCCTCGGCTTACCAGAGTCCCCCTTCATAGTGTCTAAACCATTTGAAGAAGAAAATCTAATCATGGTTTACAAGGAATGTCCCTCCAAAGTCAAAAACCTATTTTTGCAAACAATTGTCAAACCAGAGCATATTTTTTAGAGTATGTCCTTGCCAATGAATGTAAATATCATGGTTATTGAGATCCAATGGGTCTGTTCCATATTGAGTCAAATTTTAGGTCTAGATAATGACAAGTATGTGGTCAAGGTCATGTTAGGTTTTCTGTTGGCATTTTTTTAGTTAGATTCCAATCAGTCAGTTTTCATCAACTTTGATAAATTCATAGCAGATAATGTCCACAAGCAGCTAATAAATTTTCGATCACTAAGGCACTTCAGGTATTACACATATTTGTTGAAGATTTTCGTGGAGACAAACAAGAAAGAATTCCCTGAAGCATCATTCATCTCAATTGAATGTAAAAGAATCACACTGCTCATTTTTATCAATAAGGTATGTCTAGAGTTTATAGCCTAATATTCAACATCAGCCTACTAAGGGTCCTAGATGACATTTGGAGTTATTTATAGCCAAATCTAGAAAACAGAGTGGGGGACTGGGTGTTGTTCATGTATTCAACAGTGATATGGGTTTATGGTTTTCATGAATCCCCCTATCTTCTACCTATTTTTCTAACACCTAGAGTCTTTTCCCTGGAATTCATCAGACAAAGAATCATATCAGAGACAGAGTACTTCTTGAAACTACAAAAGGAATCTAAATTCAAATTTCCTTTCATCATTGGACCTTATTGTCAACAAAAGATCATGTTTACCCAGATCCAGGCCAAGCTCAAGGAGTTTGGATTTGCACACCTACAGGGGAGAAGATATGACCCACATCAGATCATATCCAAGAAGACTAATGAATAAACAGGCTCCCTATGAGGATGAACATGTTGAGGGATTTGACAAATTGGCGAATCTAGATGCCTGTGCTGATATGGAAGAAATATTGAAACCAACTGAAACAAAAAAAAAAAATAGAGGCAACACTGAAACAAATTCAGACACATCAAACTCCTCAGAAGTCGATAGTTAAAGTCCCCAAAATAAGTGTTTGCAGCAAAAGAAGTAGTTCACAGGCCCTAGGCACCAACAATCAACAAGTTTCCCCTAAAAATATGAAGATCACACAATCCCCACAGATAGTGGATCTAGAGGAAGAGGATCCTAAAGAGAAAGTAAATATGGATATGGTGGAGAGTGGCACCAACAATGTATAAGTTGGTAAAGGAAGCAAGCTCAAAAGCAAAGGATGCTCAAGAACTTTCAACAGCAAAAAACACATCTTTGATAAGGCACCTGGATAAGCCTATCAATATAAAGAAGATTTCTCAAAGCAATATGTTGAGAAAGAAAAATTGGCTATGAGTGTAATGAGGGAGTTGATCCCTGAGGTAGAAAGTATTTCTCATCACAATTCTTCTATGTTCACAGTGAGAGATGTAGAGAATAAGACATTCAATATAGCAGTTGCAGATGAGGATAAAGTATATGAGATTAAGCTGAAATATGAGAACATCAGTGCTCCAAACAAGGTGAAATTCCATAGGAATACCAGTGACATGTTCTATTCATATTACTTGGGTATGAGCCTGGAGAATTCAAATCTATTAGCTTATGCACTTAAGTTGGAAGGGAATTTGAGGCAAGAGAAAGCATCCAGTAGAGCTTGGAAAACTCAAGTCAAGAGGCTAGAATTTGAAGTCCCTTAGGGAGTGAAATCCTCCTTAGAATAAAAAAACAAGTTGATTCAAAGATAGAAGAAAAAATAAAGATGTCTTCTACAGAGCATCCACAAACAATAAAACTAGTTTCTCTAGAATAGGAGAAGGAGGCATTTAGACAAGAGGCATTGAATTACAAAGCCAAGGTATTACAGCTGGAGAAAGAAAAAGTAAATTGGTCACAAGGAAAGATAGAAGTACCAAACATGGTTGTAGGTGTACATTCTACTACAGAAGTTGGGCCAAACACTGAAGGAATTGTCCATGTTATGTTCCATGTTAGCCTGAAGGTGGGAGAAATCAAAGGTTTAAATGGAGATATATAGAAGTTGTAGCAAGAAATGAAAAAAAGGATGAAAGGACGGCACAGTTCTAGAAGGAGAATCAATCTTTGCAGGAAAGAGTAAACAAGTTGAGAGGCAAAGGATTGTTGCAGGGATCCAAACACATCATCTGGGGTTCTATTGTTGTTGAAGCTTCCAAGTTCAAGGTGTACTTGAACTTCATCAATGAAAAATATAGCATGGCCATCACAACCAGAAGCAGATGCACTAATGTAAATGAGACCTTGGCTAAGAAAACATTAGAGTCGGCCCAAAATTCTATAAACCTGTTGAATTCCATCCCCCTATAGAGATTCATACCATTAGGCTCAAAGACATGACTACATTAATCATCTGGGCCACGAGGGTCATTTCCAAGAATAACCTTCTCAAGTCTGTCCAAACCAAGGCCATACAGATGGAGCAGAGTATGCAGGAATTCAAGGATATTTTTGAAGAGTTGTTAATCAAAGGCCTCCCACCATTTTGGGATGGAAAAGGTAAATTGTATGATCATTAGGAATACAACTCTCACCTCACCAAATGCAGAATAGATCACTCCAAGTTTGAAATACTAGAGGAAAACTTGAAAGGATCCACCCTGGTAGAATATTTGATCACAAATTTTGAGATCTTGAATCAGTTCAAGACAGTGAAGATCAGAATTCCATTCATGACGTATGCCTCTTACATTGACCTGGAGATCTTAATCAAGGAAATGATGGACTAAGATATCCATTCTGACTTGCAGTGGAAGGAGATAGTGCGGATGGGAAAAACAAAGTGTAGTATTCCAGGAACCAACAAATAATGCCCAGGTGTCACCAGGATGGTAGATCCGACTAAGGACCAAAATAGGACAGATGGCGAAGATTGAAGTTGAAGAGTCGGAGGGATCGATCATTTGTTCATGAAACATTTTTTATTAATCATTGTAATCGGTTCCCATACCAAAACTGTCAAATGTAATTATTGTAGTCAGTTTTAGAAGCTGAAACATTTCAATTCAGCTATTGTAATCGGTTTCTAATTGAAAGGAACTTGAATTGTATAAATACTAGAAGTTCTGAATGTATTAATGTTGGCAGAAGTGCAAGGGCGCCTATTAGTCATTCTAAACTCAATTGTAATTTTATGGAGCTGAATTGAATACATATGAAGAAGCTTTTGAAGTCTCTATGAAAAGATTCTAATGGTGGTGATATGAGTTTTGTCTTCTCTCCTTGTATTTATTTCTTGTGTTCTTTAATTCCATTTTCACTTTCTTCTGTTTAAATTGGATAGTTAGAAGCTCAGAATTCATATTTTGATGCTCTCGGCTTAAGCAATTTAAATTGTGTGAAATTCTTCATAACTAATTCAGAATTCATTTCATTAATGATCTGAGGCAGTTACTTGTTTCATTTTTCTTCTTACACTCTACAAACTACAATTTATAACTCAGATTCATCACCTCACTTATCCTTTATCCTCTGGAGAGCTCTACTGGCCAGTCATTGTTTTCATTCAATTTCATAATTTTGACTCCATAGCCCTAAGTGTCCTTCCCCTTCCTTTCCAGCAAATTTATAAAAACCCCCAAAAAACAAACTAAATCTAGCCATTAATTGCCAAAGAAATATCAAGTGACAAGAGACAGCCCTCTCTGAGCTGAGTAGGATAGTACCCAGCTCTAAAGTTGGTTTGTAGGTTACCTCTATCGTTTGTTTATCATCTGAACAAAATTTACACAGTGCTAACAGCATGATAGCAAATGTGTTGATCCCAATGATACTTTGTTGAGAACTCTTTTCTTGTGTTATGGTTACGTGGCACATTTCTTGGGATGGTGACATGGTGTTTACATGGTGTAGTGCATATATCGGGGCTCTCAAGCTAACATGTTCTATCTGGATAGGTTAAATCACGAGGATATGACTAGGCATGAAGACAATTTTGGTTTAAAACCTAAGTAATCAGATGATTTATCGCTTGCATTTTACAGTCCATATCCATTGTGAATATAATACAAATGGTCTAGATTGAAACTTACCTGTGGAAAAAAATGATCATCGATGAGTTTACTCATGTGTTGAAAAGGATGATCTTTGGGTTCTGGTCCACCGATGTCGAGAATCCATCGGCCATTAGCGAGAAGGAGACACCTTTTGATATTTCACAACTGAGACTCTCTCCTTGTCAATGATCGGTGAAGTGTCAACGTCGGTCAAGGGGCTTACCCTTTAATCATCACGAATTATCATATGACTCACCAATGACCAATGGGCTTCATCGACGTTGACGAGTTTCTTCCCTTCATCTCTGCCTTTCGACTTTACCATAAGAGTTTCTTGCACCTCGATGAACTGACAAACTGTACGTGATGACATGGAGGGTGATGTGGAAATGTTGATGTGTCACAAATGATGTGGCTAAGTATGGTTACCTTGATGACATGGTAGATGAGGTGGAAGTAAAAATATCCACGTGGAATATGAAGTGTCGAGTGACGTGGTGGGTGACATGGGTCCTCATTAAGCCAAAATTGGATGAATCTCATTTTAAGGTATCAATGACCAGGATCAAATCTTGATTAATATTGGGTGGCCACAATTAATTTACTAAGTTCGTCCATTGGTGTCGGGAGTCCTATCTGTTATAGAAATATTTTCCTCATCATTGCTATCTTGCACAGAGGACATTTTTCCATTTCCCTATGCAGACTTATCATCCCTTTTTTATAACTCTAGAACTAAAAATAAACATTTTTCCACATATACGTGCTTATCAGCTATACAGAAAGTGTATATGCAAGTTGCTCCACTACAGCCCATGTACATCGGGATTTGTTCCAAAAAATAAAAAAATGGAGTCGGGTTTCCATGTCACGACAAGAGATCTCTTATCCTTGGCCTTCCATATACTGAAAACATTCTGACTCGGCCCTTCGGTTGCATTTTGAAGGCTATAAGAGCACAATTTCGAGCTATGGAAAAGAGGAGAAAGCATTCAACTTTGAGAGCAAAGTTACTATGGAGAAATTACTTCATCTTGAATCTGCATCCCTTCGTCCCTCAAGTCTGAAAACAATGTTCAAACCCAAGCTCTTTCCCTATTGTTGAGAGAACTTGATTGTTTCTCTCTTTTGATCTTTCCTTTGGTGGAGGATTGAAGTGGTGGAGACCCAGTTGGAAGGAACTTGGTTCCTTGGTTTCAAACTATGTCGACATGGAATTTTGTAATGTTGACACTTTTGTTGATCAATTATTAATAGAAATACTCCTTTCCCGTCCTATTTGTATCGTGAAAATATGTGATTATTATCCATAGGCATGTTTGTAATGTTTTCTAATAGATTATGCTATCTAATGTGCTAACCCCTTTACATTATCACTATATATTTGCTTTTCTTGTTTGTTGAGAACTTATTACATGTACAAAGATTTGGGTCAAAGGGCTCAATGGTGGAACATCATCAAACATTGGATGGAGGTAGGCCTCTTTCTTATCTTGCACATTAGTTTATATAGCATACAATGGAATTGAGTTGATTTCTGCAGTCGTACTGTCTGTTGTGGTTTACCCTTGGCCATAGAGAGTTTTTCTGTCGTAATAGAAATGGTGACTCCACTAGGGAAAGATCTTCCTTATAAGGGTTGAAGTACTTTTTCTTCTTGCATTGCTCTTTTTCCTTTGTGTTTCTTGTCATATCACTGCTTGGAAGATTCTATTCACTCCGAGTCTGATTTTTCATCCTTTTTTCCCTTGCCTGGCCTTGTTTTAAAGTCTGTACGCTCTTTTTTCCTTGACAGTCACGTACACACACGTTCTGCATCTCTGCAAGCTGCGTAAATACACACTCTTCTTCTGAACAGTCATGGATACCACTTTTCCTTGTTTGTTTGCTTGGTTTAGTGACTGTTGGGTGAGTTTTGATGTTTGTTGATCCTTCTTAGGTATCTGTAGTCCCTGTTGAGCTTCTTTGGGTTGACAAAAATCCTGTTGGGAGTTGAATTTATGGGTGTAGTCTTTCTCATTGTTTTTCATTTTTTGGTTTGTCCTTGAACCCTGGGTTGTTTTCTTGGATTCTTGGTATTCTGCTCGAGTTATTTCGTTTATACACAGTAGAATTTATATATCAGGTTGCTTTTCAGTCCATGCATTTTCTCTTTAATATATTGAAAACACAAAAAAATAAGCATTTTGCATTGGTTAAAATTTTTGTCTTTGAACCTTTATCATTGGCTTAGTACATTTAGCGAAAGATTGCATTTTACTTCTGAATTGCAGAGTTGAAATTGAAAATTGCACTGTTTTTATTAGCATAGCATTCATTGAAAAGTTAAAGGTAGACTTTGAATTATATTCATATTTATCTTTTGAAGAGTCATAACATCATGAGTTTCGCTTCCATACCCTTTTGAGTAATCATGGCCAATAAAATTTATGCTTTAAACTAAAATTGATTAGTCACGATTTTATTTTTAGGGTGCACAAACTAGCCTAGGATTTAGTGCCTTGGAATAGGATTTTGTGAGTATAATTCTCCAAGGAAATTAAATCAACACATGTGTCTAAGACAGGGAGTTGATAAGTCCATTGTATAATTGGTAATATCAGGAGGCTCCACTCACACCAGAGTTAATCACGAGGTCACGCGAAGTTAGTTGAAGGGATAACCCTTTGATACTCGCCTAACGTCAGAGATATTTCTGTGGATTTATTCGTATTTGGGGATCTTTCTAGTACCCATACCTCTTTGAGAGGTGGTTCTTTCAAGGTTTTGGGCTTTGCTACCCTACCCATACGGTGATCCTGACTTACGACTACTCTCCTGTGCATTGTTTATATAGTGGTTTATTAGCTTATTGACTTAGGTATCTCATAGGTTACTTGCAGGGGTTATTCTGCTTGTATCTTGGGTCAGATAGAGGTCAGAGAACACACAACCTTTATGGAGGATTACCTTTCCGGGAGGATCTGACCGACTGGTTGTTAATCCCACGAGGGAATCTATAACTGATTATGTTAGCTCCAAACTTTACCAGGGAGTCTCAAGTACCTCTTGGAAGAGGCATACCTTCTTTATCAAGGGAGGCCACTCAGCCACTTTAGCTCATTTGCATGCATATTGGTCGTTTGGATTTTTGGTATGCTCTTTGACTACTAGTTGACCTCAGGAGTCTATTTTGGGTTTTGCCATCATGGATAGTGGAGTTTCTTTTTCTCCCTCATTTATTGCTACCCACCCCATGATTCCTACTCATTTCATGGGGATGGATCCTTCCGCTTTTTACAATGGTGTGTAGAACTACAACACTCAATTCATGCCTTGGGTCTCTAGTAATTTTTCTATTGATATGTCTTCACCTGTGCAATCCTCTCCCTATTCCACATATATGAATCCTAGCATGGGATCTGGGGGCATCATGGCTTCGATGCCTACTCCCTCGCTTCATATGAGTTGTGTCCCCATGGGAGGTTGGAACCTCCCCCCTTTTGAATCACATGTTAACTATGCTCTTCCAGGAGCCAGTGCTTAGATAGGTTCCTTTCCCACTTATTATGCACCACCCATGCATCTATCGCCCACCATGTCAGTTCCTTCTAACATTTTTCCCATGACTAGCCCTCAAATGCCTCCGGGTATTCCATATGGAGAAAACCAATTTTACGGTTCAAGCTACCCTATTTACGAGACCCCTTCACAAGGGAGAAACATATATCATCATTCAAATAATTATTATCCGACCTCGGTCCCTTTGTAGGCCTCAGTGATGACACTCATTTAAACGTCTTCAGAACATTTTAGTGCAAGCTACCACCCTTCTAGGCAGGGACGGGGAGTACACCAGGATCCTTCCTGTCTTGAAATATTTCAGAATCTATCTTTACTCAGACCTTGGAATCAAATACCACCATCTATCACTAGCCCAATCATTTTCAGTCACATTGGTGCTCCATCCCCAACCTCTGCTAGTCATGTCAGAGATGGGTCAACATTTTCTACAAATTATGTCGGCAATTCACACCCAACCTCTGCTAATTATGTTGGTGGCACCATTCTTTTCACTCTGAATCATAGCTGTGTCACGTCTCTGGTCTCTATTCATCATTCAATAGATGACTCGCTTTCCCCTGATAATTACATCGAGAAGCCTAGACGTCTCAGACGTAAGCCTACATTCCTTTGCAGGACTTTTGAAGGAAATCACCTTACTTGTTTGTGTCTGGTTACTGTCAAGATACCAGAAGCATGGGGCTCACCCAAGAGCCCTTCGAATTATGAGACATCCCTGGTTTCTCCTCACACTACTTCTCCTTTGATCGCCTCAGTGGTCCCACCACCACAATCCCCTCCTAAACTCGCCTCCTTTTTCAAAAGTAAAGTGCCTCCTGCCCCCGTTACTATGCATCCTCTTCAACCTATAATTGAAGAAGTGGCCACACTAGTGCAATATTTGGTCAAACCTACTCTCCTTGAAGAGATTGATGCACCTCTTAGTCATGTCATCAACATTCCTAACCCTACTCCTTCTGAACGAGAGAGATTTATTCTTCCCCCAAATGCTCTCTCTCCAAGCCTTAACAAAGATCCCTTTGATTGGGATGACCTGATGGGGTATCCCATACCCCCACCTATGTCTTTTCCATTACGAGACATTATTCAAACCATAACGGAAACTGTATCCTCCATCAACACTTTCTCCTCCTCGACTTGGAGAACTTTGGGTTTTCCCAAGATTTTGTCAGTGATCCGTGAGATACTGACTTTCCACAAAAGACCGAGATGGGAGCCTTGGCCTCCCCCTTTAAATGTTGATTAAGACACTAAAAATAAGTCTTAGTTAATCTCTTTTCTGACTCGTCTAAAAACCAAAAATATTTATGAGTGATTGGTCCCTTTCACACTCATTAAACTAGATTTGAAAGGTCATGAGTCTTAGTTAAGATCTTTTTCGACTCGTTATCAAAAATGGAAAAGATTGTCGAGTGAACTTGTCTTTTTCACACTCGTAAATTGGATTTGAAAAGACGTCTATTTGGCACAAGTTTACCCATTTTTCACACCAAATAGACTACAAGACATAAAAAAAGGATATTTTTTGGCGTTAAGTTGTGATTGCATCTCATGCCTTCGCTTGCAGTATTGAGCCTTTAGTCGGTTCTCGCTTTGCATTATAAACAGTTTCCTAAGCCGTTTTGCACCCTCAACCAAGTAGAGCCTTGTTTATATCCTTCGCAATTTGACACCCTATACCCTAGAGGAAACATCACCTTGAGTGTCTATCTCCTGCATGCATTTCCTTGCATTAAGCATAGGTATGTTCCACTGCTGGAACTAGTTTTTCTTACTTGCGACACGTGTTTCCTCCTCTATATCATAGCATTCATTTGATATGAAAAAACAAAAAAATATGGGCGGGAAGGGAGTACTATATTATAATTGGTAGTAGTCGTGTCGCCTTTGAACAGAGCACAAAATTATTGAGTCCTTGTGTCATCATAATTTTGGATTTTAGCGTGGCCTTAGGAAGATGATCTCATTACAGAGTTTTCTCTACGAACCAGTTACTCTTCCAGTCCCTATAGAGAACATTATTGATACCTCCTGCATCTAATAGTCACATCATTGAGTCTATGTTATTGAATTCCACCACATATATCATTCTCTTGTTCAAAGGAAGTCTCACAACCTGCGTCAGCCACTCCTCAGAAATCTTGACTTTGCATGTCGGCCATACTCTCAGTTTGTCTCAAAATCACATGATACTATGGTCTTATCACGCACCCTAGCCCTACTTGCATCATCGGTAGGTCACCTTGGACCCAGCAATCGACATTTCATCATTGGTCGTTGAGTGGGTGGTTTCCCTTGTGTTCGACGGCAAGACATCTATTCACACTTTGGGATTCATGCAGTGTTGTGGATGCCATTAGCCTTATCGATGGTTTCCTCGCCTTTGTCAACAGTTTTCATCATTGGTTGTTATTCAAAGGGTTGTTTTCGTGTACTGCTTCAATTTGATACAAGCGACAGACGCACAAGGTCGTTGGTTTGTGAACATTCTCTTCATCCGATATCCACCAAATCATGAAGCTCCTGATTTGTTCCTCATGCTGACTGATGAGAGATACCTTAACTCTCTCCTTTCAGCGGGTCTCTTTCCATCGACTTCAGCTCATCTATTCTGGATATGGGACCTAGAGTTTTATGAGTACCTTGAGGCTTACAGTCATTAGTGGCAGGCTCTCTCACCATTGATAGATGGGAATACATCAATGTCTCCTGATCAATGGATTTCTCAAGTGTTTGACACTGACTCCTTTATTCACACTTGTAGGAATGTACTTGGTGCCTTGATACCTACTTTCATTATTGGTAGGTTGTCTCGCATTTTTTAATGGTATACCTCAATGACCAGTAATCAAACGATGTCTCATTATGTTCGACCTCAACTCTTTTATTCACATGATGTAAACTTTCACCCTTGGAGGATAGTGTAGAAGACTTGAAGACATCACTATGTGGTTGTAGCTTTCCTAAGATGTTGCTTCCCTTTCATTGGACCAACACATGTTTGACTTTAGTGATCATGGTAGATTAGATTGTACTCCATGGTATGCATATATCTTCAGATTGATTTTGAGACTAGGCCTTTTTCATGACTATGAGAGCCTTTGGTGTATAATCGCAATTGTATCTGCCTATTCATGGCCACGGACACTTATTTGGTATATTTTCTGCATGGATATACATTGTATTCTTGGTAGCCATGTATGCAAAGTCAATATAGAATGTAATGAGCAATTGAGTTCGTCCAATTGGTTCTCCACCACTCCACTCTTGAGTTATTTATAATGTATTTTGGCCATCACAGATACTCCTCTGATCTCACACATTAGGGGGCATCTGTTATAGCAAGATTTGCCTCACCATCGCTATCTTGCACATAGGGCCTTTTTCCATTTCCCTATGTAGACTTATCATCCCTTTTTGATAAATCCAGATCTAAAAATAAACATTTTTCCACATATAAGCACCCTATCAGCTATACAGAAAGCATATACACAGGTTGCTCCACTACAGCCTGCGTACATCGGGATTTGTGTTAGAAAATACAAAAATGGAGTCGAGTTTCCATGTCACGACAAGAGATATTTGATCCTTGGCCTTCCATATACTGGAAACTTTCTAACTCGTCCCTTCGGTTGCATTTTGAAGGCTATAAGAGCACAATTTCGAGCTATGGAAAAGAGGATAAAGCATTCAACTTTGAAAGAAAAGTTACTCTGTAGAAATTACTTCATATTGAGTCTGCATCCCTTTGTACCTCAAGTTTGAACACAGTGTTTAGCCCCCAAGCTCTTTCCCTATTGTTGAAAGGACCTCATTGTCTCTCTCTTTTGATCTTGCCTTTGGTGGAGGATTGAAGTGGTGGAGACCCAGTTGGAAGGAACTTGGTTTCTTGGTTTCGAACCATGCCGACACGGAAGTCTATAATGTTGACACTTTTGTTGATCAATTATTAATAGAAATACTCCTTTCCCGTCCTATTGGTATCGTGCAAATATATGAGTATTATCCATGGGCATGTTTCTAATGTTTATTAATAGATTATGCTATATGATGTGCTAACCCCTTTACATTATCACTATATACTTTCTTTTCTTGTTTGTTGAGAACTTATTGCAGGTACAAAGCTTTGGGTCGAAGGGCTCAATGGTGGAACATCATCAAATGTTGGATCGAGGTAGGCCTCTTTCTTATCTTGCACATTAGTTTATATAGCATACAATGGAATTGAGTTGATTTCTGCAGTCATACCTATCTGTTGTGGTTTACCCTTGTCCATAGAGAGTTTTTCCCTTGTAACACTATCTTTCCCTTGAGTGTTTGGAAAATTTTCATGATGAGCATTGATGACTGATGAACATCGATGATCGACGGGTTTATCTATTTGTCATGAAGTTTGCACAAGGAAATGGTCAATTCTCGATTAGTGCATCGACGCTTGGACAAAGCATCTGTCAGGGGTCGGGGAAATCAAGGAAATTAAAGGTTTTTCAAAAAAAAAATCAAAATAACTAAGTCCTAAACCCTTTCACTCAGGATAGAAGCTATCTGGGATTTCTTCCTTTGGATGATCATTCAACTTAGGGTCGGGAATCAATGAAAATTGAGAAAAAGTGAAGAAAAATTCTTATATCAAGTCATTATCAAGCAAACTCAAAGTCTAAGGATGAAAATAGAGTAAAGTGGTACCCCAAAATTTCAGAAATGTTGAGGGTGTGTTGAGTGCTCAACACATGTTAAACAATTTTGGTTGTCGAGTTGTCGCCCAAGAACACATATCCTCCTTCATATCTCTCATATTCACATAACCATTCTTTGTGAGATGTCATATGATAGGATGCTCCTAATTCAATCAACCAAACATCTTGATTTGACTATTGGAGCAAGCATTTTTGGGATAAATCACTATAAGCAAGGCAACATATACCAAAGGGAAAAACTCACACCAGAAAAGAAGGAATAATAGCACAACAAAGGGTAAAGGAAGTAGCGCGTGGAAGGATTTGCAGAAATTTGGTGCATATGTGGACAATCCTAGCCATGTTAAGGTTAGGGTTTTGAAGTCGTAATGTAAAGGTTTTTAACCCATTTTGTAGTATAAATAAGATGTATGATCCAGGTGGATATCGGTGGCCACCCACCTTTTCCAACTGTCTCAAAACAGTTTTCTAGCAAATTTGGCAATAGGCGCATCGTCATCAAGCGACCACTTTGGAGGCACCTCGCCTTTCAAGGTACAAGTTAATTTTGATATTCTGTATTTGAAGGACAGATAGATGCAGAAGCCCTAGACAAAAGGTTAAATCTGGTAGAAGGTTATTTCTCTATTCACAAATTTTCAGACAAAGAAAATATCACCTTCTCACTCCTTAAAGCTCTCCCCCATGTCAAACATTGGTGGGAAACTTATTGGGAGCAGAGTTCCACAGAGGAGTCTGAAATATATGGGGTCGATCCCACTTGGGAGTTTTTTGTGGATGCAGTAAAGGAACAGTATTACCCAGTTGGAAACTATGAGGACCAGTACATGAGATGGACCACACTGCGGCAAGAGAGCGGCCAAGCAGTTTCAGAGTTCACCAATACCTTCCATACCTTACGCACCAAGATGGGTATCAAAGACTCCAAGCGACATTTGGTTCTGAAATACCGTGGGGCTCTACACAGATACATCTAGACTGAAATGGATTTTCTCGACATCTCATAACTTGATGATGCTTATCGATATGATGTTAAAATCGAGCAGAAATTTAAGCACCAAAACAAACGGGATTTCAGATCTATAAATCCGCAACAACCAAAGTATGACAAAGACAACCCTAACAAATAGTCTCCTGAAAACCAGTCCAAGACATAGGAAAAGAAGGGTCACGGGAAGACAAAGAAGGACACTATAAAATGGTGCAATTTCCACAAAATCCCCTAGCACAACACCAATGAATTTCACTCAAAATAGTCATTGGTGGCTGAGATCAAAGATAAGGAGGTGAACCTTGATTCAGAATCCGATTCGGAAAATACTAGTAAAGGATAGATCATTGACGAGGACCCCACTACTATTGTCACAACCACAACAATTCAACTGGAAGAACCAACAGATCCCGAAGAGGGGGAGCACCTTTTTCATTCATAGATGTCGGTGAAGGGGACCCCGCTACATTTTATTGTTGATAGCGGAACCCAAAAGAACCTCATCTCAACAGAGGTTGTCAAATAGTTGGGATTGTCGACAACACCACACCCACATCCATACAACATCGGGTGGCTTCGCCAAGGACGAGATCTTTGTGTCAGTCAGCAATGTCGATTGTCATATGAAATCCAACCCTTCAAGGATGAGGTACTATGTGATGTTGCCCCATTGGATGTCTGTGATGTTCTCTTGGGCTAACCATATATGTGGAAGCACCACATTGTTTATGAGTCCCGACCCCGCAGTGTCATTGTTTCTCTGGGGGGTCATCTCTACAGAATACTAGAGGTAGTTCCGACTACTGTTCC
>JASDQU010683416.1:0-31021 GCA_032191745.1 Picea mariana
AGATTTGACCAGAAATTCAAACTTCATGTCTTGGCTTGCTGAGAGTGTCAGGAGATGCGCTAGGTTAGAGCGCACTGATCTGTTCGGAGATTAGGTCAATCTATTCACTTAAGGTACCTCAACAAGAGGTTTAGGGTTTCTGCAACTTCTCCTGCTAGTAACCCTAGCGGCAGTGTCTTGGAAGCTGCTTCTGCTAGTAACCCTAGTGAGAGTTCCTCAGCAAGCTCAATATCCTAGCGGCTATGTTTCCTTCCAGTGTTTAGACTGAATGAAGGAGGTGTGGGCCCATAACCTATTAGAATATATAAGATTGTGTGCTCATTTTACCATTGACGATACCCTTTTCACCCAACCATAGGCCTAAGCCACCCTCCAAGCACCTTAACCTTGACTGAGAAATACTCCAGAAGCAAACCCTAGGCTAGATAGCCAAACAAGGTGTAGCGCATCTTCCTCCAAGGATAGTGCACCAACAATAGCTGATCAGATAGTCCAAACCCTAGCCAAGAGATAGTCTAAGCCAACACTGAAACTACTAGCTGCAGCAGCTGCACTTGCATCTTTCCTCCACATGTGCGCACCAAACTGCGAATTGCAGTGCACAACACTTGTTGTTTGCAATTCTAAGATGTGTCAAAATGAGAATTGATGCCCTGTATTTATACTGTTTTTTCCAAATTTGTTGGGGCTGACTTCTCCTTCTTGGAGGCTAATAACCTAATATTAATTATCTTCTTGAGTCGACAAGACTTCTAGGGTTATTAGCCAACTCATTAGGGTTGTCTCTTGCTTCCTGGAGTCTTCTATTCTCATCAGGTTCACACGTGGAGGTAAATACCTCCCGCAGCTACCATAATATTAATAGGATTTGGTGTAATAGATGGTTGTCATTGGGGGGATGCTTCACATGGGTGAAATCTGTTATTGAAGGTCAACTTGTCTACTGGATGGCATTGGCGGCCATACCAACATCGATTTTGGAAAAAATAAAGAAAATTATGTTAGTTTTCTTTGTTCGGGTGATGGTGGGAAAAATCATATGCATCTTTGCAGCTGGGAAGTCATAGAAAAACAAAAACATAAGGGAGGTTGGGGGATAAGAAATATTTTCCTTTTCAATAGTTCCTTGGCTACAAATTCCTTGTGACGAGTCCTGATAAAGGATGGAGTTTGGAATAAGGTGATAAAATATAAGTACATTCCACACTTCTTGGTAGTCACTTGGCTTAGATTGACTCCTACTACAGCACCGTCTGCCTCTCAAACTTGGAAGAACCTTCTGAAGTCCTTGCATTTGATTACCCATTGGCTGAGTTGGAGGTTGGGGTCTGGTCACTCGATGTTACTATGACTGGATAACAATTTGGGCATGGGGAACTCATCCTTTTTAACTTGTCAACTTATAACTTAACTGAAAAGAAACAATATGGTTTATCTTTACCAGGCATTAGGAGAAAACAAACCCAGTTTTTTGTCTGGTCATTGGAAAGACAGTGAGGAGATTGGCTTGAGTGGGAACTTGGCAGTGGAATGGGATGCATATTGCAGGGAACTCAATGGAGTGGGGGTGCAGTTATAGAATCAAGAAGATGCACTCATTTGGATTGGGGGAGATAGATCTGGATGCCTTACTATTAAAAATATTTATTGTGCTCTTGCAATAAATAAGTGGCAGCATGTTATTGGGGGATGGAGAAGACATTTGTGGAAGTGTGATATGGCGCAAAAAATCAAATTATTTATATGGTTATCCATTGAGAATAAAATTTTAACCTGGGACACTCTTCAAAGAAAGGGTTGGAAAGATCTAAACATTTTTCATTTGTGCTCAAAAGATGCAGAATCTGTGTATCATTTATTTGTAACTTGCAGCTTTTGTATGGATGTATGGACTAGGATAAAAAATGAGCTAAACATTTTGACTGTCTGGGAAGGTAGTAATTTAAATGGGTGCTTTGAAAACTAGAATAGAAAGGAGGCTATCTTCATTACTCTCCTCTCCATGCTCTGTTGGTTTGTTTGGTTGGAGCAGAACAAAAAAATCTTCGAGGGAAGTAATCCTTCTACTCTTTCTATAGTTTATAAAGTCAGGGAAAAATTATCATCTCAGTCAGTTAATTTGAAGAAGGATATCCCTCGTATAATCCATATCCCAAGTTTTACTACACCTATAGTGTGTTGGTTTGATGGAGCAATGCAATTAAGTGATCATAGGTGTGGTGCAGGGGGATTGATAAAGACCAATGAAAACTCAGTCTATAAGTGGACCTTCGATTGTGGAATTGGGACAAACACCAAGGTAGAAATTCTTGGAGCATGGGCGACTCATATCTTGGTTGTGTGGTTGAATATTGAATTCATCCAGGTAATTGGCGATTCAAATATTATTATTGAGTGGATGAAGGATAGAGGCAAGCTACAAATTGCTACTCTAATGGGATGGATGGACAAAATAAATAAGATCAAAAAATCATTTAAGGAGATCCATTACACTCATGTTTATAGGGAGCTAAATAAGAAAGAATATTTTATTTCGAAAAAGTCATTAACAAAGACCGAAGGAAAGATCGAATACAACTTGTGGGTAGATGGAAATGAGGGCCCTCCCCTCTTTTTCAATATTTTTTAATTACTTAGCAGTTTTTTTTTTGTCTTACTAGTCTCCTGAGTTTTTTGAGGACAGTATACTCTCTATATTTTGCTTCTCTATTTTTCCTCTCGTAGCTTAGATTATAATGGAGCATAGATGGGTCTTTTCTCTCCATGAGACTCATGGGTTAGATGCTACATTCTGGCTATAGTGTTGATGTAATGCAAGATCCAACTCAGAGAAATATTCTGAAGCTATTTGAAAAGAAAGGTTTTTTGGTCTTTGTCAAGAATATTGGAGGCATGTTATGTCAGCATGTACTATGAAGTTGATGAAAAGTGTACAAATTATATTTTCTAATATAAATGATCAATTTTTCTGTTGAAAAAAAAAGTCATAAACCCGCTAAAAATATTTCCATTAAAACATTGTTGGCCCTTGGGTATGGAAGTACGTGAAGATCAAGGAAGAAAAAGGAGAATGCGGACTTCGCAGAAGACACAGTCACTGTTATTGGGTCAAAGTGAGCAAAAGAGCAGAAAAGATAGAGCGAAGCCCGAGAAAGCAAGCCATTGGACGAGGAGATCGAGGATGAAAAATCAGCAAGGAAGAAGGATCATGGACAAATCAGAAAGTGGAAAAATCCATCGTTATATTCTTTGGAGAACTGCGCGATAAGGAAGGAAAGATAGGCTGATGAAGCCCTAAAAAAACGGGTCAAGTTGACGTAGGGTTTTAGACACCTAGGGTTTTGGTATCTAGGGTTTTGGACACCTAGGTTTCGACCTAAGGATGTCGGTGAGCTTTTGTAATGTATAAATAAGAGCCTATATGAGGGAAGAGGGTTCGTTCAGGTTTGAGTTACTCGATCTAGTTGTGTTGGTATGTTGTGAGAGATTATTGTTATGTGAGAAAGAAGTGTTGAGTGTGAGAGCCTTCTGGTATTGTAAGATCTTTGGCTGGGTGCGAAGATCAACCCTACAGCTAGGTGCATAGGGACAGGAGAGGAAGAGAGGAGAAGAAAGAGGATATTCTAGCTAAGAGCGCAGACAAGAACTCTATGCTTCATCTTAATATATTATAAAGAACAGTTCTGTGGATGTAGCCTTAGAGAGAGGGTGAACCACGTATATTTTGTGTTGTGTGTGATTGGTATTCTGTCTCTGTCATTGATATACTCTGGTTGCATTACTGTTTTAGATCTGATAAGTAGATGTGCAGAGTAGATCCTAGTTGATAAGTGATATATGAATGATGTGTTGTTCTTGTATTAGATCCACCTGATATCCCCCTTGGTTGTAGACATCTCTGTCCTGCAACCCCCTTATAACTGCCTCAGGTGAGACTGCATCTTCTTCACAGGTGTTGCTGAAAGGGCCAGTAGTTAGGGCTTGTTGGTGCGCTCTTGGAGCTAAACCCTGGGTTTTCCCGTGTGCCAACAAATGGTTCCATTGCTGAGAGAGAACTCATCTTGAGGGAATGTCAAGGTGGTTTCCATCGAAGACAGAGACTCAAAAGTGGATAGGGGATCAAGAAAAGGACTTCGTTGAAGCCCAGAACAAGAACCCTAATCTTAGTAGAGAGGATTGGTTAGAGAAATATATATTCACTGATATACGCAAAAGTTTCTTTGGGGGAATCCATCAAGAGTTGTATGAGTGGCTAACTAGATTAGTAGATACCCAGTTTGAGATCTGATCTAGACCTCTTGTGGTTTGGATGTCGGAGCTGATCAATAACGTCAAGAGAGTTTATAACACCGTATCATGAGCAGTAGATCACTGGTTTGACAACACCATTGGAGGGTACATCACAGAGTTTGTTGTTGAGATAGTAGAGTCATACAACCAAGCTGAGAGATATTTCTTTAAGGGACCCAGAGATTTTTTTTTACACTTCCTGAAGTTGAGACTCAAGATGTTGTTGCATGAGAAGAACATATTGAAGATACAGTAGATTGGTTAGATCTAGAAAGGCTAATGTTCAAGAATTTGGACAGCGACAATGACACAAAATCTGGACATATGCGCAGTGGGAGAGTGTTCATAGAAATTCACCTTGCGAACCTGTTTAAGAAGAACTACGGGGACGAGGGTTTCTACAATGGAGAAGAGGTAGATCTGACAGATGAGGAGAATTCATAACCTGCTGGGATAGAGGAAGGGAAAGCTAAAGATCTTTGCCGGGAAGAACCTGAAACTTCAAGAATTGTGCAGATTGTTGAATTAAGTTCTATTATCCCTCCTGTTGATTCAGTAGTATTAAGCAATCAGATTAATCCAATCCACCAGAGCATCCATAGTACTATTACTATCAGCCCATCACATACTCAGTCAGGAACCCTAAGAAGATCTATGGAAGATGAGATGAGGCTTCCTATATTTAGGGGAGATGGATCTGAATATCTTGATCAACACTGGTTCCTATGTGAAGCCATATGGAATATTAAAAATGTCACGTATGAACCAGTCAAAAGAACCCAGTTTAGTACCACTCTAAGGGATTGTGCACTGAGATGGTACATGAATCTTGTTCAAGGACTTGCACAGCCTAAGCCACTGAATGAGATCAAGAATGTGCTGATTGCAGAATTTAAGAAACCTAAGTTGGAGTCACAATGTATTACAGAGATGAAAGAGATCAAGCAGAAGGTGGCCGAACTTGATTGGGAATCCGATCAAAGATTTAAAACCTTAACAGGCTGATTGACTTTTCAGATCCCAGATGAATAGAAAAAAGAATGGTCCATTCCTACCCTCTTACCACACATCAGAGTTCCTCTGATGCAACAAAATATTGCTTCACAGTTTGAGGTGCTGGAGATCGCCATGAAGTTAGAATCATCCCATATGGGAGAATCCAGCTCAGGTATGAGTCATATCTTGAGTCAGCTGACCAGTTTGTCCTTACAGGTCGAAGATATGAAGAAAGACAAGGGAAAAGATAAAAGAGAAGACATTTGGTGTGTCAGATGAAGGTCGAAAGGCCATGACAAGGAACACTGCCCCCTATTCAATGAATACTTGGCTTCTGGAGCCCCAATCCCTTTGAAGCAAGTCACCTTACCTTGGTGTGAGGTATGTAGAAATAGGCATCGCCCTTGTGAGTGATACTACATGCAAAAGTATGTTCAGACACCTACAAATTTGTATTGTACGTTCTGTAAGTCTGTAGGGAATGATGATAGGGATTCTAGGGCTTATGATCTCATGCATGAAAGGTCAAGAGACATATACAAGATTCAAGGTGAAGTACAACAAGAAGGAAACTCTATGCAATACAACTCCCCTAGGAGAGGAAACTTCAATCCTCGCAGTGGATTTAGAGGAAGAGGACAAGGAGGAGGTATGGGTTGAGGCCAAGGAATGATAATCTATTATAACTATGCATAACCAAGACACATCGCAAGGGATTTCCAAAACCCTTGTACTACTTGCAACTATTGTAGCTCGTTTGAACATGATATAGAAGATTTCCCTGTGCTGCTAGCTAAGCTTCAGGAAAGATGAGGACCTCAACAGAATCCGCAGTACAACTGATATATGATGAATCTCGCGGAGAAGACCCTAGATTCGTTGTTATATCCAGAGGAGGTGTTGTTACAGGAGAAGACATACTGAACCAAGGGAATATTACAGATGACTCAGGAATCAAGAAATCTACTGAGAAGACACAAATTTTTGATGCAAAGAAAGAAAGACAAATATTTGAGGAGGCAAGAAAATAATTTAGAGGAGACCAGGGTTCCTCATTGAAGACAAGACCATAAGTGAGAGAATATGGAATGCCTTTGGCATTTGATCAGTCTGCTTCGCCAAAAGAAGGAGAAGAGGTAAGCAAGCTCATGGAATTCCTATATACTTGTATTAAGTTGATTCATGATGAGAGCATTATACAAGAGTTACAAAATTTAATCAGACAATATGAGCTAGGAAATATAGACCCCTTACTGAATAGGGTAGTACACCAAATCAGTAAGAAGAGAAGGACCAATAAGGAGTTACATTTGAATGCTCAAATAGGAGAATATGATATAGATTATGTAGTCCTCGACTTAGGGTCGGAAGTCAATGTCATGACGAAGCAAACCTGGGCACTGATGGGAAAAATGAAGTTGATCTATTCCCCTATCAGGCTTAGGATGGCCAATCAACAAGCTACCAACCCCTTTGGATGATTGAAGCATGTACTTGTGGACGTGAAAGGAGTAAGAACATTTGCAGATTTTGAGGTAATTGAGATAGTTGATGACAACTTCCCTTACCCTGCGCTGTTAGGAATTGATTGGGCTTTCAATAATTCCACTGTGGTTGATATAAAGAAAAGACACATGAATTTTGAAAGAGATGGCCTTAGGGTCATTGCACCTTTAGATCCAGATGAAGGTCAATGGTACACATAACCTATCAGAGAAGAATACCATGCATATGCACTAGAAAATATATACAAGCTAACAACTAGACAACATGATTACATTAATCCTATGGCCGATGGAAACTTAATCCGGAGAAGTGACATCGCATGATCATCAGACTCAGAAGAAGCATTGGAGAATTGGCAGAATAAAATGTATGAAGTATCTACAAGAAAATGTTATAGACTAACCAGAGAAGTTTGCTGGATCGGCACAACAGTAAGTAACTTACCCACCTTTGATGGTGTAAATACTTTAGAAACCTTCTTGTTGGACTTTGAAGAAAGTGTACCAATGCAACAAAGATTGTTGCCAATGGATGAGGCCCTAAGAGCAACCCCAACAAGATGGTGGGGGGCACACAAAAGTAACATTACAGATTGGGTATAGTGACATACCTTGATGATAGCGCGGTTCTCAGCACAAGTAGAAGGCTGTGAAGTTCGATACATAGGTCAAATCTTCCCAAAGGACCATGTGTGAAGCTACGAGAAAGCCTGGAGAAATGTCCCTCAAGAAAAGTGGGTGCACAAATTCATTAACACACTGGACACGACACCTATCAACTGGTACCTCCAAGCAGAGTTGCGCCTCATCACTACAGATTGGGAAGGTATGACTCAAAATTTTGTAACTACCTTCTTATTTGAAATTCATTTTCCTTCAGTAGATCAGGCACTACAAATTTTCAGACAGAAAGTCTTTGAGGAGGCCTCAAGCCTCTCTTTAGAGAAAGAAGAGGACGAATGGATTGCGCCTCTCCAGAAAATGCAAGGCTATTACAACATCAGCGTTGATGAAGACGATGATCCATGGAAGGTGAACATCACAGAAACAGAAGGCCAGAGATATGTAGAAGGACCAGGAGTTGAGTTACCATTTATTAGACAACCGATCAATATTAAGAAAGTCAATATTGGAACAGAACAGACACCTAAGTTTGCAAATGTTGGAGATTATTGGGATGTTTCTACCATTGACAAAATTATAGAGTTATTGCATGAATATCAGGACTTTTTCCCAACCAAGTTCACTGATATGAAGGGAATTAAAGGGCCTATGGGAGAGATGAGGATCCCTTTGAATCCATATGCAAGACCACTTAAATAGAGACCTTATAGACTGCACCCTAAATATAAGGAAAAAGTGAAGATTGAGCTCGACAAAATGTTGGAGGCAGGGATTATAGAACCTGTCAAAGAGTCATAATGGATTAGCCCTATGGTAGTGCAAGATAAGAAGGCAGGATAAATCAGGATTTGTGTAGATCTCAGGAAACTGAATGATGCTTGTTTGCATGACCCCTTCCCTACACCATTCACTGAAGAAGTGTTAGATAATGTGGGAGGCCAGGAAGTATATTATTTTACAGATGGATTTTCAGGATACCATCAGATCCAAATTGCCAAGGAAGATCGCCATAAGACCACATTTGCAATAGCATGGGGGTATTATCAGTATACAATGGTGCCATTTGGATTAAAGAATGCCCCGACCATCTTTTCTAGGGTGGTGGTCGAAGAATTCAAGGAATTTCTACATAAATTTCTTGAAGCATATTTTGATGATTAGACTGTTTTTAGTTTACTATAAAATCACATTGAATGTCTAAGGCTAATGTTGGATAAATGCAGGCAGTGTCAAATTTCCTTGAACCTGAAGAAATGCATTTTATTTTCACCATTTGGAGTGTTGTTAGGTCATATTGTATATGAGCAAGGACTGTTGGTAGATCCATCCAAAATTGCCATTATAGTTTATCTACCCCCTCCTACTTCAGTCAAACAGATGCGCACTGCGTTGGGACACACAGGATATTAAAGGAAGTTCATCAAAGGATATGCTCAGATCACAACACCCATGGAGAAGCTTTTGAATAAATATTTTTAGTTTAGTTGGACAAAAGAATGCCAACATAGCTTCGACACACTGAAACAGAAAATGGTTATTGCGCCTATTCTGGTGTTTCCAGATTGGAGTAAGGAGTTTCATGTGCATGTCGATGCATCTTCCATTGCTTTAGGAGATGTGTTAGCACAACCTAGAGGAGGATATATTGACCACCCGTTAGCCTTCTCTAGCAGGAAGCTATCAATTGCTAAGATTATTTACACCACCACTGAGCAAGAAGGGTTAGCCATGGTGTATGCACTGCAAAAATTTCGCCACTACTTGTTGGGAGGACACTTCAAAATGTTTACTGATCACTCCACACTGAAATACCTAGTTAACAAGCTAGTGTTGGGGGGAAGGATATGCATATGGCTTCTGCTATTTCAGGAATATGATTTTGAGATCATAGTAAAGCTAGGGAGAATGAACAAAGGTCCTGACCACTTGTCCAGATTGGAACATGGTAAAGAGCTGACCAATTTGGAGGATGCACTGCCAAATGCACAACTACTGGCCATTATAAAGATCGATGACCACTTTGCAGAGATAGTCCAGTTCCTATCAATAAGAATGGAACCTAGTGAGTACACAATTCCTCAGAAGAAACAACTAGTAGTGTGTGTTGCAGACTTATTACTTATAGTTGGACATATATACAAGATGGGACCTGATGAGATATTGAGAAGGTGTGTTATGGAGGTAGAGTGCCAACTGATCCTCACAGAAGCTTATGAAGGAATCGCAGGAGGACATTATGCAGTAAATCAATTGTGCAGAAGATTCTTAGAGCTGGCCTTTGGTGGCCTACCTTACACAGATATGCTAAAGACTATTCCAGAGCCTGCAATGTATGCCAAAGAGTTGGGAAACCATCTAGAAGAGATGAAATGCCACTAGAACCACAACTGACCCTACAAGCATTTGAGAAATGGTCCATTGACTTCGTTGGACCTATAAACCCACCAGGAAAGCACACAGGAGCAAGGTACATAAGTACAACAACAAAATACTTTATCAGATGGCCCGAAGCAAGAGCAATTAAGGACTGTAATGCAACTATAGGTGTGCGCTTTATATTTGATGACATCATAACCATGTTTGGATGCCCAAAGATCCTTGGGTGATCAAGGCACACATTTCATCAATAAGACAGTTGAAGCCTTGATTGAGAAATTTGTTGTCCACCATCAGAAGAGCACACCGTACCATCCACAAGAAAATGGGATAGTTGAAGCATTCAACAAGATGTTGGAGACAACACTGACGAAGATTTGCAGTGTGAATAGGGATGATTGGGATCTAAGAGTACCAGCAGTATTATGGGCCTATAGAACCACTTGCAAGAAGCTGACAATGCAGACTCACTTCAAGTTGGTATATGGTCTTGAAGTTGTTGTTCCAATGGAATATTTGGTACCAAGCCTGAGAATTGATGCCTTTAAAGATATGGATGATCCCGACACTATTCAAGAGAGGTTTTCACAGTTGGTTGAATTGGAGGAAGATAGATTTAGTGTAGGATTTCACCAACAGGTTCAGAAGGAAATAGAAAAGGCCTATCATGACAGGCACATCAGAAATAAGGCACTTAAACAAGGTGATATAGTACTGATATATGACAGTAAGTTCATAAAACATCCTGGGAAGTTCAGAATGCATTGGCTAAGGCCATATGAGATCTCTTATGTTACAGAGGGAGGAGCTACGCAATTGAAGACTATGAATGGGGAGTGGAAGGAAGGATTAGTGAATGAGATTCGGCTGAATTTGTACTATCACAACCAACTTCCTCGTAGCTCTCAGTAGAAGCATAAGGAAAACGGTCTAGGTACCGGGTGCAGTTGAAACTGGGTACTAGACATAGAAAAGACAGTCTACATAAGGAGGAAAAGGAGGCATAGAGAAGAAAGAAGAGGCGGCACTACATAGTCTGAAATCAAAGTAAAAAAGGAAGCTAAGATTTGAAGTGCCTCAGGACTAGTCACTGGCGAGTGTTGGGGGCTTGTTGGCCCTTGGGTATGGAAGTACGTGAAGATAAAGGAAGAAAAAGGAGAATGTGGACTTCGCGGAAGACATAGTGACTATTACTGGGTCGAAGTGAGAAAAAGAGAAGAAAAGATGGAGTGAATCCTGAGAAAGCAAGTAATTGGATGAGGAGATCGAGGATGACAGATCAACAAGGAAGAAGGATCATGGATAACTCAGAAACTAGAAAAATCCATCGTTAGATGCTTTGGAGCACTGCGCGAGAAGGAAGGAAAGACAGGTTGGCGAAGCCCTAAAATGTGGGTCAAGCTGACCTAGGGTTTTAGACACCTAGGGTTTTGGTATCTAGGGTTTTGGACACCTAGGTTTCGACCTAAGGATGTCGGTGAGCTATTGTAATGTATAAATAACAACCTATATGAGGGAAGAGGGTTCGTTCAAGTTCGATTTACTCGGTCTAGTTGTGTTGGTATGTTGTGAGAGATTATTGTTGTGTGAGAAAGAAGTGTTGAGTGTGAGAGCCTACTGGTATTGTAAAATATTTAGCTAGGTGTGAAGATCAACCCTACAGATGGGTGCATAGGGAGGGGAGAGGAAGAGAGGAGAAGAAAGAGGATATGCTAGCTAAGAGCCCAGACAAGAACTGTATGATTCGTCTTAATATATTATGAAGCACAGTTCTGTGGACATAGCCCTAGAGGGAGGGTGAACCATGTATATTTTGTGTTGTGTGTGATTGGTATTTTGTCTCTGTCATTGATATACTATGGTTGCATTACTGTTTTAGATCCGATAAGTAGATGTGCAGAGTATATCCTAGCTGATAAGTGATATATGAATGTTGTGTTGTTCTTGTATTAGATCCACTTGATATCCCCCTTGGTTTTAGGCATCTCTTTCCTGCGAACCCCTCATAACTGCTTCAGGTGAGACTGCATCTGCTTTGCAGGTGTTACCGAAAGGGACAGTAGTTAGGGCTTGTTGGTGCGCTCTTGGAGCTGAACCCTAGGTCTGCCCCTGTGCCAAGAAACATTTAGTATAAAGTGATGTGACGATTTTTCTTAAATTTCATATGCTAAAAGCTTTATTTATTCCATGAGAAAATTTTTAAAAGTTTCCCATAAGAGTTTCCCATAAGACTTTTTAATCTCACCACAAAGTAAAATACTAATTTAGAAGCATTTGCTGCAAGGTTTGGTCTTCCAACCTAGTGAATTCACTCAAAGCAAAATTTTAAAATTGTTGCAAAGTTTAATTTTTTTAGAATGATTGTTGAGGTCAAATCATGAATTCATTTCTCATTGACTGTAGCATCCCACTCTTGCGCACACTGAGTGGACTTATTCTTTGAGGACACTTGCGTGCAAGTGATCCGATTCTTTATACGATTGGTTGATTTGATTAGGATTATGAGATATCATGGATTTGATCATATGTTATTTTTGTTGTATTTACATCAAAAGGTTCTATTGACTGGATTCTCCTGAGTGTGCAGGACTCTGAACTTTGAGGATGCCAAGGCATCGATGAAACTCTATGGACTCCGGATCGAGTAAGGGAGTGAACTGTTAGGGTTTGAATGTTGTTTATGTGATATATGCACATATGATTAGATATTATGATGTTGATTATTATTGCTGACATGATTTGTTAATGGATGCAAGATGACAATAGCTTGTTGACCAGACTCACATTTGGAGTAAAAGGGGCATGCACGACAACCAAAGACATTGAGGGAGAGGTGTGGCAGCATCCCTGCCACAACCTACTAACACTCCTGCCATGGCTTGAACTGTAGGTTAATGATTACCTAGTTCGAGAAGACCAACGATGTCATGAGGGCAGACTGTGACATTCGCACACGATGATTCTAAGGGGCGCGCAATAAAGTAGTGTCCTTATTCCTTAGAGGCCCTTAGTCTCCCACAATATCACCTAACGGAGTATTGACTCCATGGGTTTGACGTCTACCAAATTTAGTCAAGAGGCAAGTGGCACCCTTGGAGCATGTAGTGCGTCTTGAAGGGCATGTCGTGCAAAGAAAATAGAAAGAGGTGAGTGCCACCCTTGGAGCACATAGTGTGTCCTGAAGGGCACATCACGATTTTAACTATGATAAGTTAATAAAACTAATGCTTAGAAAAATATGCCTCCTTAGGACCTAGTTGGCCTTAAAATAGATGATGGTATGAGTAAAGTATAATAACTAAAATTTCCTTTAAAAATTGTCGCCCAACCTAGTGAAATTAAAACCTAGGTCTAAGTAGAACTTGTGGATAAAGAAAAACTAAATAAACATGTAACAAGAAGGGGGAGTAAGAAATTCAAACTTTAATTATTAAAGTAAAAATTATAATGGAGGATTAAATTTATTAAAAGGGTAAATGGTTTTTTTTATCTACACTTGCTAAATTGATTTTTAGTTAGAAAGGAAAAAGGGGGAAATTTAAAAGAAAAGGAAACTTAAAGAAAAGGGGAAACTTAAAGAAAAAGGGGAATGCCCAACTTAGTAAGGAATCTAGCCTTTGGGACTTTCTATTTATGAACTCAACTAGGAATTAAGTAAGGCGTAAGTCATTTAAGGATTGTAAGGGAATATTGGGACATCAAGGAGTGTTTTTAGGAACACTTTTAGGTGGGTGAGGGAAATAAGAATATTTAATTAATTAATAAAATTGATTTCTTGGTGCAACTAGGGGATCAGGCGACATGTTAATGGGGGGGGGGTTTTCCTAATTAAATAAATGAAAAAGGAATCTAATGAGGGTTTGGGAAACTAATAACTAAGAAAATATATAAAAGAGATGGTGAAGGAGGATTATGGATCACATTTGGCTTGCGTAACGTCACACTGCCGAATTTTATCTTGACTGAGTTTCTTTGTGGGAGTTGGGATACCCAGCTCGGGTAATGAGAGGCAGCTCGACCTTGTGAGGCGATTTGGGGGATAACATTCTCTGGTATTGTGTGCATGGACCCTTTGCAGCTCGGTGGGCTCAGGGGGAAGAAGAGTACCCCTAACGTTGGCTGGGAGGTACCAGTGAAGTCACATCAGTTGGAAAGTGGGAGTTGGACAGAGAACACACGAGACAATGAATTCAGAGCATTCACATTTGGTCATNCGAAAGCATCCATGTGTCACCGTGTTAAAAATTACTTAATTTTATGTCCTAGCAATTTACGCTTGTGAAATTTGGTTGAAGGGTAGTTAAATTATGTTCCTGCGCCTTCAGTTAAGGTAATTCTATTGTGTTAAAGTTTATGTTTTATTCAGCATAATACTATCTAGAGATTTCATTTTTCTTCTTTCAGTGGATTTGTCTTGAAGATCCCAACATTTTATGATCAGAGAATTCAAGTTATCCCAACCATATGCTCATTGTACCTTTGAATAATTCCAATGGCGAACCCAAACTCTGAATGTAAATGACTTATCTGCGTTTTTTTTTATTGTTTTTAATACAAGAAAAAATGTGTTTTTATCATCTGTTCCTTTTTCCTTTAAGTTATTAGTCCATGCGTGAGCAGTCAGCCAGGAGCCGAATCGACTGTCTTTCACTCTAGTGTTAAAAATTTAGATTCAAATGCCTTGATTTCCTGTGCATGGATAATAACTGTAGGATCATTTCTCTACCCATCAAGGAATTCTCTCCTAGGCGTTTATTCCCTCCTTAGCCTCTGCGATTATTGTGTTTATTCTCTGCAAACTCGTGCTCCCACAAAACGATTTTGGGGATGTATCTCCAGTTCACCAAAAAATTTATTTCTCTGCAATTAATGTTGATTTTACTCTTTGCAATTGTGTTTTTAATTCGCCCAGAATTCTTGATCTTCCCACACAAGGTTATTAACTAACTTCTGCATTTTCCTTGCATCTCTTGCCTTCTAATTTCTCCCAGAAATCATGATCTACCCACAATGAGGCTATTAAGTAACTTTTGTGTCTTCCTTGCATCTATTTCTTTCCAGTTTCACCCTTGATTTTTAATTTTGACCCTCAAGGATAAAAAGACAAGACAATGCAGATGAGGACGCTAGCCACAATAATTGGCTAAAACTGCAGGAAGGTTGTTCGCAAATTTGCGTTTTATTTTCATTATTGTTTTCCATGGAGTAGATCTAGATGTAGATTCGGTGTTGACAAATAATTGATATTACTTATATATTCTTCATTTATTCTGTATGAAAATTTTGTATGACAAGTCGTTGATATTTTTTATATATTCGGTGTTGACAATCGTAGATGTTCTTTATGTATTCTGTATGACAATCGTTGATATCCTTATATATTCTGCGTTGACAAATCATTGATATATTCTGCATAAAAGGTCTGTATGACAAATCATAGATTTTCATTATATATTCTATATGAAAATCGTTGATGTCCTTATATATTCTGCGTAGACAAGTTGTTGATACATTCTTTGTATATTCTGCATAAAGGGTCTGTATGGCAAATCATAGATATTATTTATATATTCTATATGATAAATCATTTTTATTCCTTATATACTCTATGTTGACAATCGTGGATATTCTTTATATATTCAGTATGAAAAGTCTGTAGAAAATATTCTTTATATATTCAAATTTCTAATTAAATAATAAATATACAAAAATTTCATGAAAAGGATATGACAAACACACCTAGAATATCCAACTGTTTACTACAAGAATAAAACCAATGAGAACGTTTTCCTTGATGTAACTTTTCCTTTCGATTTTTCCCAGCCATTGACAATGCTAAGTTGTCAGAGAAACGATTTGATTATCTAGCTTGACAACACTGAGTTTGTCAGAGGACTGACATGAACGAAGTAAATATTCGTGTATTAATAGCTGCATGGTAATAGATTAATTGATGCAATTGTAATGGATTAATTTCTTAATAGATTAATTGTTGCAATGGTAATAGATTAATTGCTTAATTGCAATGGTAATAGATTAATTGATTAATTGAAATGGTAATAGATTGATTAATTTCAATGGTAATAGTTCACTCATTTGCACTTAGTCATAATTATTTAACAACTAATGGGTTATGGTTTATTTATGTAACAATTTAATCGCTTGCACAAGTTTAATGGTTGAGGGTTTAATAGTTTTATTAGCTAAATTGATTAATAGTTTAACAATTAATTGTTTACTATGTGCCTTGTGCCTTAGGTTGAATTGTAAAGGGTGGTTGGTCATAGTTGTTACACCACATATGATTCCCTTGTATGAAAACAAGAAATCATTCGATTAGTTGCATAATTTAAATTTGAATGATGTCACCTTGCGTCTTGTTGACTTGTTGATTGGGTGCTTGGGCATAGTCTTCGTTTATTTATTGACAGATAATTCGGTTTCCTAGCACGGGGAATTTTGCTTGGGTNTGCTTCCCGATGTGGGCATATTGTTCATTGTAATTGATGTTGGTACTTGGTTTTGTAACGCCTTAATGTGATTGGTTTTACTCGCCGTAGAGGTTTCTAGTTACTGGTCATTGAAGTCACTGTGTCAGGATTTTTGATGTTGTCCTTTAGCTTGTAGGCATTGTCTTGCTTGTGTCGAGTGGGTAGCCATTTTTATTTGTCCATTTGATTATCGCATGTTTCTTCCAGTTGTATGATGTGCTAGTATGTCGGGTCATTGTTGTCTATTTCCTAATTTGTGTGCGTTGTGTTCATTGTCAAGTTGTGTTGATTAATTGTTGTCATTGTTGCCTTCCTTCTTAAAAAAAATAAAAAAATTTCACTTTCTTTGCATCAGATGTAGTCGTAATGACGGGGCTCATTACATATGGTATCAGAGGTGGTTTGACCCACGACTTGGGATCACTATGACTTCCATTGATTGATATTTGATTATAATATTGCTAATTAAGTTGACCTGTATTCGTGTAGGTAATCATGGTTAGAGGACGCCGTAGAGGTAGACGATGAGGTACTAAGGGAGGAGGCGCGACACCCCTAGTAGCATCCACACCTGAGGGGTCTAACCCCCAGGGAGACGAACAGTTTGTTGGGTAGGAACAAATATTTGTGGGTGATGTGGCTGGGCTGATGAGGTCCTTTCAGTGGATGTATAAGGCACAAATCAACCATTTGTATAGAGATGAGGCCAGGGTGTCGACACCCCCTGAGGGTCCACCGCGCGCTCCGGTTGGTACTGGTAGCATTCACCGAGAACTTGAGAAGATCAAGTTTCTCGAGTTCTTTGGTGTGTTAGACAGTGCAGCTGCTGAGGCATGGTTGTATAATATGGTGATGTGCTTTGCACTTCGTGAATATAACTCCAACATGAAGCTCCGCATGGAAGTCTTTCAACTGAAGGGGAGCGCTCTTCTATGGTGGAAGATGCTCTTGCTGCAATTGAACATGGTCGTTGAAGATGTGTCATGGGAACTGCTTGAGGAATGGTTCCAGGAGAGGTATATATATGAGGAATTCATTGAGCATAAGCTCAACAAGTTTAATGCCTTGCTACAGGGCGGTCGTAAAGTGCCCGAGTATGAGGCCCATTTTATGGAGCTGCTTCAGTATGTTCCACACCTGAATACCAAGAAACTTAAGGTCAACAGGCTCATGTTTGGCCTTAATGTCAACATTTGTGAAAAGGTTAGGATTATGATGCCTCAAACCTTACATGATGTTGTCCAGAAGGCCCTCATAGCAGAAGAGGAGCTTATCAACGGAGGTTGGAGCAGGACTCCAGCGAGACCAGCAGGATAGGTGTCATCTGGTGCACAGTAGTATCAGACACCAACTAAACATTCACTAGGATATCGTGGCTTCCAGAAAGGATCCACTTTCAATACACCTCGGTGACCAATGCCTCAACAACAGACTCCTTGCCAAGGAACATAATACCAGTAGCAGCATCGACCGCAGTAACAAAAGTTTAGGCCTATTCAGTAGAATAGACCAGGGTTTTAGGTTGGTGGGCCCTCAACTTCTACTTCAGGTACCAGAAGTACTGGACCGAAGAAAGGGTTTTGACATGTGGGGAACCAAATTACTAGCGTGACTTCCCAGTGGAGAGGACCAGAGCATCTGGATCATCCGGACCCACTACCGTGGGATATTTGGGCAAGGTCCATTAGATTCATTCAATGGTGAATAACCTCCAGGAAGAGCACTAGTCGACTGTGCTCGAGACGTCATGTACCATCGCTGACCAGACCCTTAGTATTTTGATAGATCCATCTGCAAGAAAGAGTTTCATTTCTGGTGTTGCACTAAAAATAATTAAGGTAAAGGTAGTCAATCAGGACGAGTTTATCTTTGTAGAAATGGCTTCGGGAGACAAACATAAGGTTTGTGGGAAGGTTACAAGCTGTAGCCTTAACTTGGGACAGTTTGTCACTAGGGCCAACATGTACGTCACAACCTTAGGGCCTTATGATGTCGTGATCGGTATGGACTGTTTGGAATCGCATGATGTGATACTCAACTATAATATGAAATGGTTGAGCTTGGTCGATGATGAGGGATAGAGATGCATTATTGTTGGTTGGAACTAGGGAGTCTCCTTGAGGTTCATCTCTTCCTTGCAGCTACGGAAGAGCATGCGCAAGGGATGTAAGATTTATGTGATACTTGTGTTAAATGAGAAGGGAGTAGAAAAAGGTCTAGAACACCTTCCGATGGTGAGAGAGTTTGTGAATGTCTTCCCTAAGGAGTTACCCAGGATGCTGCTGGAGAGGGATTTGGAATTTACCATCGACTTAAAACCGGGAACTGAACTAATAGCAAGAACGCCTTATCAGATGTCGACCCTGGAGTTACAGGATTTGAAAATAAAACTAAAGGAGTTGTTGGACCTAGGACTTATACGTCCAAGTGTGTCACCATGGGGTGCAATTGTTATCTTCATATGGAATAAGGATGGGTCATGGAGACTCTGCATTGACTATCGTTAATTGAACAAGGCAATGATAAAAAATAAGTATCCATTTCCAAGGATTGATGATCTGTTTGATCATATGAAGGGTGCGATGGTGTTTTCAAATATCGACTATATATCAGGGTATCACCAGTTATGGATCAAGTAGGAAGTGATCCCTAAGACTGCCTTTAAGACAAGGTTTGGACATTATAGGTTTACTGTTTTACCGTTTGGACCGACAAATGCCCCAGGGGTATTTATGAGTTTGATGAACGGGGTGTTCCACGAATACTTGGACAGGTTCATCCAAGTATTCATTGACGATATTTTTATTACTCTCAGATGATGGAGGAGCATGATGAGCACTTGCGCTTGGCTCTATAGTGTCTACAAGAGAACAAATTGTTTGGGAAGTTGTCAGAATGCTCATTTTATCAATTGAAGATTCATTACTTAGGGAATGTCATCTCCAACAAAGGTTGAGACTATTATGGAATGGACTGCACCGAAAAATGTCCCTGAAGTGCGTAGATTCATGGGTTTAGTGGGATATTATCGACGATTCATCGAGGGTTTTTTGAAGATAGAAAATCCGATCATAAAATTGCAAAAGAAGAACAAGAAGTTTTTTGGACCGAGAAATGTGCAGAGGCATTTTGGAGGATCAAGGAGATGTTGATGACAACACCGATACTAAAGGTCCCTGACATGGACGCAGAATTCTTGGTGTGCATTGATGCATCCAAGGAAGGCTTAGGTGGAGTCTTGATGCAATATGGTCGAGTGATTTATTACATCTCGAGAAAGTTGAGAAGGCACGAGGATAACTGTGCGACGCATAATATGGAGTTGTTATCCATTGTATATGCCTTGAGAGTTTGGAGACACTACCTAATTGGACAAAAATTTGAACTAAAAACGGACCACTGTGGTATACATCACATCTTTACGCAAAGCGACTTGAATGTGCGACAACGACGTTGGTTGTAATTTCTTAGCAAGTATGATTTCAATATTTATTACATAAAAGGAACAATGAACAGAGTGGAAGATGCATTGAGTTGAAGACCACACATATTTTCGGTGATGCCTCTTTAGATGAATCTACGTGAAAAGATTAACTTTACAACGCAACGATGACTGGTACAAGGAGGTGAAGGATTTTATTGGACATAACACAATGATGGTACAAAAATTTGAGGGATTACTGTGGACACCGATGGATTATTGATATTTAAAGTTAGAATTTACATACCACCCAATGACGAGTTGAGAAGTTTTATCCTAAAAGAGGCTCATAGAGCAGTGTACATGGCTCATCTTGAAGTCACGAAGATGAGGGCAGACATTAAACCCTTAGTCTTCTGGAAAGGAATGAAGGAAAACATAGTCAATTACGTGGCCAGATGTCTAGATTGTCAGTAGGTGAAGGTTGAACATAGACATTCGACAAGATTACTACAGACACACGTTATTCTAGAATCGAAATGGGAGGTCATTTCGATGGATTTCCACTAACGACAAGGAGACACGACTCAATTTTTGTGGTGGTCGACACTCTGATGAAGAGTTCTCATTTTATTCTTGTGCGTACGACGTATCAAGAACCTAAAATAGATATAGTTTTCATCAATGAGATTGTGAGGCTACATGGCATTCCTAAGAGGATTATACTTGATAGAGGATCGGTGTTTACAGGATGATTTTGGACTAGTTTCCAAGAGGCCTTGGGAACCCAACTTAACTTTAGTACCATGTATTACCCAGAGACAGAAGGGAAGACCAAAAGAACAAACCAAATGTTGGAGGATATGTTGCATATGTATGTAATGGACCAACAAAAGTGTTGGGAATAATTTCTTCCACTTTTAGAATTTGCATATAACAACAGTTACCAAAGCATCATTAAGATGGCGCCTTTCAAGTTTCTTTAAGGGAGACCATGTCAGATGCCTTTGAGTTGGGATTGGCTTGAGGATAGGATTCTGGTGGGACCATAAGAGATCCAAGAAATGGAATATCAAATGAAAACAATAATACACAGGATCAAGGAAGCACAGGATTGACAAAAGAGTTATGTTGATGCGCATCGTGTCGATCGTAGTTATGAAGTTGGCGATCGAGTCTTCTTGCAGGTGAAACTGCATAAGATTTTGATCAAGTTTGGAAAGAGTACTAAAATCTCTCCTAGGTTCATGGGACCTTTCAAGATTGTGGAAAATAAGGGGCCCATGGCCTATCGACTAGCTTTGCCTAATTCTTTGAGGTGTATGCACGATGTTTTTCACATATCTGTTTTGAGACATTATGGTAGTGATCCTACACTTGTTATTGACATGAGTTCCTTGCAGGTATCGGATGAGGGTGCGCTCAAAACAGATCCAATCCACATGTTGGACCATCACATTCGAAAGCTATGGCGTCAAACAGTAGATCAAGTCAAGGTATAGTGGGACAACTATAGTCCGCACTCAGCGACGTAGGAGGACGCATATGATATGCATCAATAGTTTCCATTTTTGTTTGATAGCTAGATATATGATACTGTGATACACTTTATTTAGGCACTTACATACTATGAAACTTCAGGACGAAGTTTAAAACAAGAGGGGGTGTATGTAACATCCTACTCTTGCGCACACTGAGACGACTTATTCTTTGAGGACACTTGCATGCAAGTGATCTGGTTCTTTATACAATTGGTTGATTTGATTAGGATTATGAGATATTGTGGATTTGATCATATGTTTATTTTGTTGTATTTACATCAACATGTGCTATTGACTAGGTTCTCCTGAGTGTACAAGACTCTGGATGTTGAGGATGTCGAGGCATCAATGAAACTCCGTGGACTCCAAATCAAGTCAGGGAGTGGACTGTTAGGGTTTGAATGTTGTTGATTTGACATATGTACATATGATTAGATATTATGATGTTGATTATTATTGCTGACATGATTCATTGATGGATGTAGGATGATGATAGCTTGCCAAACAGACTCACATTTGGAGTAAAGGGGTCATGCACGACAACTAGAGACATTGAGGGAGAGGTGTGGCAACATCCCTGCCACAACCTACTAGCACTCCCGCCATGGATCAAACTGTAGGTTAACGATTACCTAGTTTGAGAATACCGACAATGCCATGAGGGAAGGCTGTGACAATCACTCACGATGATTCTGAGGGGCATGCAATAAGGCAGGGTCCTTATTCCTTAGAGACGCTTAGTCTCCCACAAGATAACCCGATGGCGTATTGACTCCAGGGGTTTGACATCTACCAAATTCAGTCAAGAGGTGAGTGGCACCCTTGGAGCATGTAGTGCATCTTGAAGAGAACGTGGCACAAAGGAAACAGAAAGAGGCGAGTGGCACCCTTGGAGCACATAGTGCGTCCTGAAGGGAACATCGCAATTTTAACTATGATAAGTTAATAAACCTAGTTCCTAGAAAACTACGCCTCCTTAGGACCTGGTCGGCCTTAAAATAGATAATGGTATGAGTAAAGTTTAATAACTAAAAGTTCCCTTAAAGATTGTCACCCAACCTAGTGAAATTAAAACCTAGGTCTAAGTAGAACTTGTAGATAAAGAAAAACTAAATAAACATGTAACAAGAAGGGGGGGTAAGAAATTCAAACTTTAATTATTAAAGTAAAAATTATAATGGAGGATTAAATTTATTAAAAGGGTAAATGGATGTTTTTATCTACACTTACTAAATTGATTTTTAGTTAAAAAGGAAAAAGGGGGAAACTTAAAAGAAAAAGAAACTTAAATAAAAGGGGAAACTTAAAGAAAAAGAAACTTAAATAAAAGGGGAAACTTAAAGAAAAAGGGGAATGTCCAACTTAGTAAGGAATCTAGCCTTTGGGACTTTCTATTTATGAACTCAACTAGGAATTAAGTAAGGAGTAAGTCATTTAAGAATTGTGAGGGAATATTTGGATATCGAGGAGCATTTTTAGGAACGCTTTTAGGTGGGTGAGGGAAATAGAAATATTTAATTAATTAATAAAATTGATTTTCTAGTGCAACTAGGGGATTAGGAAACATGTGTACAGGGGAGGTTTTTCCTAATTAAATAAATGAAAAAGGAATCTAATGAGGGTTTGGGAAACTAATGACTAAGAAAATCTATAAAAGAAATGGAGAAGAAGGAGTATGGATCACATTTGTCTTGCGTAACGTCACTCTACCGAATTTTATCTTGATTGAGTTTCTTTGTGGGAGTTGGGATACCCAACTTGGGTAACCAGTGGTAGCTCGATCTTGTGAGGCAAGCTGGGAGCTAGCATTCTCTGGTATTGTGTGCATGGACCCTTTGCAGCTCGGGGGGCTCAGGGGGAAGAAGAGTACCCCTAGCATTGGCTGGGAGGTACTGGTGAGGTCACATCGATTGGAAAGAAGGAGCTGGACAGAGCGCACACGAGACAACGAATTCAGAGCATTCACATTTGGCCGTGGTAAACAGGTGTATATTTGTATTGAATGGTAGTTAAATTCCCTATATATGCATCTTTCTAATGTCAAAATCATGCGTGCATCACTGTGTTAAAAATTAGTTAATTTTGTGTTGTAGCAATTTATGCTTGTGAAATTTGTTTGAAGGGTAGTTAAATTATGTTCCCACACCGTCAGTTAAGGTACTTATATTGTGTTAATGTTTATGTTTTATTCAGCGTAATACTATCAAGAGATTTCATTTTTCTTCTTTCAGTGAATTTGTCTGGAAGAGCCCAACATTTTATGATCAGAGAATTCAAGTTATCCCAGCCTTATGCTCACAGTACCTTTGATTGATTCCAATGGAGAACCCAAACTTTGAACGTAAATGACTTCTATGCAGTTTTTTTTATTGTTTTTAATACAAGAAAATTTGTTTTTTTATCATTTGTTCCTTTATCCTTTAATTTATTAATCCTTGCCTGAGTAGTTGGCCATGAGCCGAAATGAATGTCTTTCACTCTAGTGTTAAAGATTTAGATTCAAATGCCCTGATTTCCTGTGCATGGATAATAATTGTAGGATTATTTCTCTACCCAGCAAGGAGTTCTCTCCTGGGCATTTATTCCCTCCTTAGCCTCTACGATTATTGTGTTTATTCTATGCAAACTCGTGCTCCCACACAACGATTTTGGGGATGTCTCTCTAGATCACCAGACCTTTTATTTCTCTGCGATTAATGTTGATTTTGCTCTTAGCAATTACATTTTTAATTAGCCCATAATTTGCGATCTTCCCACATGAGGTTATTAACTAACTTCCACATTTTCCTTGCAGCTGTTGCCTTCTAATTTCTCCTAGAAATCGTAATCTTCCCACAACGAGGCTATTAAGTAACTTCGGTGTCTTCCTTGCATCGATTGCTTTCCAGTTTCACCCTTTCTTTTTAATTTCGACCCTTAAGGATAAAAAGACAACCCAATCTAGATGAGGACGCTAGCCACAACAAATGGCTAAAATTGTAGGAAGGATGTTTGCAAATTTGTGTTTTATTTTCATTATTGTTCTCCATGGAGAAGATCTGGATGCAGATTCGGTGTTGACAAATCATTGATATTCCTTATATATTCTTCATTTATTCTGTATGACAAGTCATTGATATTCTTTATATAGTCGGTGTTGATAATCATAGATGTTATTTATATATTTAGTATGACAATCGTTGATATCATTATATATTCTGTATGACAATCATTGATGTCCTTATATATTATGCATAAACAATTTGTTGATACATTCTTTATATATTCTGCATAAAGTGTCTGTATGACAAATCATTGTTATTCCTTATATAATATGTGTTAACAATTGTGGATATTCTTTATATATTTTTCTATATTCGGTATGAAAAGTCTGTAGTAAATATTCTTTGTATATTCAAATTTCTAATTAAATAATAAATATACAAAAATTTATTTAAAAAGGATACAACAAACACACCTAGAATATCCAACCGTTTACTACAAGAATAAAACCAATGAGAACATTTGCCTTGATGTAACTGTTCCTTTCGATTGTTCCCAGCTATCGACAATGCTGAGTTGTCAGAGAAACAATTTGATTATACATCTTGACAATGTTGAGTTTGTTAGAGGACTAGCAGAAGCAAAGTAAATATCCGTGTATTAATAACTACAATGGTAATAGATTAATTGCTACAATGGTAATAGCTGCAATGGTAATAGATTAATTGCTTAATTGCAATGGTAATAGATTAATTGATTGCAATGGTAATATTTCACTCATTTGCACTTAGTCATAATGATTTAACAACTAATGGGTTATTGTTTATTTGTGTAATAGTTTAATGGCTTGCGCAAGTTTAATGGTTGAGGGTTTAATAGTTTTATTAGCTAAATTGATTAATAGTTTAACAATTAATTGGTTACTATGTGCCTTGTTCCTTAGGTTGAATTGTAAATGGTGGTTGGTCATAGTTGTTACACCACATATGATTGCCTTGTAGGAAAAAAAGAAATCCTTCGTTTAGTTGCGCAATTTAAATTTGAATGATATCACCTTGCGTCTTGTTGACTTGTTGATTGGGTGCTTGGGTATAGTCTTCATGTATTTATTGATAGATAATTAGGTCTCCTAGAGCGAGGGATTTTTCTTGGGTTAAAGGTATAGATATGTTATGTTGCACCATGGTTACTGTCACTCCTATCGCCTTGTGACGGCATGATTCCTGATGAGGGGATCATTGCATGACCTGATTGATAGATGCGAATGATAACCTGGCCAGCGTCTTGTGCTTCTCGATGTGGGTGTATTGTTCATTGTAATTGATGTTGGTACTTGGTTCTATAATTCCTTAATGTGATTGGTTTTTCTCTCCATAGAGGTTTCTAGTTACTGGTCGTCAAATTCATTGTGTCAGGATTGTTGATGTTGTCCTTTAGCTTGTAGGCATTGTCTTTCTTGTGTCGGGTAGGTAGCCATTTTTATTTATCTATTTGATTATTGCATGTTTTGTCCAGTTGCATGATGTGCTTGTATGCTGGGTCATTATTGTTTGTTGCCTGATTTTCATGCATTGTGTTCATCGTCAAGTTGTGTTGGTCAATTGTTGTTTTTGTTGCCTTCCTGCTTAAAAAAAAATAAAATTGCACTTTCTTTGCATCGCATGTAGTCGTAACGACGGGGGTCGTTACATTGACATAATATATCCACACAATCACAATAATAAATGAATCCTATCATTTTAAAATTTGAAAAGATTTTCAAGTGTCATTCATTGTTTCTGAAGTTTATGATTGGGAGCTTGATTTAATCAAATCAAGCTCAAAGCGATTTTGTGGAATCTCTATAAGTGCTCCAAAATTATTAGAAATATGAGTTGGAATTATAGGTAAGAACTTCACAACTGGAAAAATTTGTGTAATTTGAGAAATTATTTTCAAAAGAGAAAAATGAACATAATTTTAGAGAAGTAACAATAGTTTTTTCTTGTGGAGATAGTTTTAAAATGTTTGATTCTAATTGAAATGTAATGTTTTCAATTCCTTCTCTTAATCAATTATAAGCTCAGAATCAAAATTTCATAGTAATTTAGTGAAATGCTCTATTTTCATTTTGTTTTCGTTTTTGTTTTTCACTCATAAATAGAAAATGAACTTCTATTAAAGCATAAAGTGAAAAGATTAGGTGATATTGTTTTTCTTCTTGAAATATTGCATAAGTTATGCCTCACAAGGAAACAACTCCTAAGAAGAGTTCAAAGAATAGCCCAAGTTGAATAAAAAGGTTGAAGTGAAGAAATCTCCACAAACACCAGAAAGTGAAATCGAATAAACTTCAAATCCATTTACAATTGTTATTGAGATAGGTAGACTTGAAATTGATCCTTGGAAACCCATTTTTAAAGGTGTAGAAGAAAATATTGGGTCTCAATCCTTTCCTAGATGGGCTGAAATTTTTAGGAGATTCAAGGAAGAGGATTACCCTAATATAATTCCTCCAAGTGACCCCTCTAATAGAAATGTGGATGATATTGTTTTCACTAATTTAAGAATGTCTCATCTTCACAACATCACAACTAGGACACTATGTTACCTTGCTGATAGGAAATTGAATGAATCATCATGCACATAGATACCAATACTAAAACTATAATCAATGATCAAGGAAAGTATGTGGCTTATTTTTATCCTAAAAACCTCACAAAGTACTATAGTTGGTTTGATATTGAGGTAAAAATGAACACAATATGAGTAGAGTAGTTCCATAAAAATAATGATAAGAAAATTTTGGCAGGTTGGTGGATTGAAAGCAAAATGTTTTTTTCCGAATGGAATGGAGTTTATGCAATCACTAATTTGAGGGATCCATATTTTTATGCTATGGATTATGAGGTGTAGGTTACACGATGAACCAAATTGTATTCATTTCAAAGTTGCATGGGTTCTAGTGATTTATAGTGTGGTTTCCCATTCCATATAAAATTCTTTGGAAAGGGATAAGAAGACTAACTTTGAATTCTTTCGTACCTTTTGTATGGACTCATATCTATTGGAGATTGTCTATACCAATAATTATTTTCCAAGAATTAACTAATTCTTGAATATTTCAATTATCTCAATCCATGTTTATTTCCCGATCTTGTAGGAAAATAAGCACAAGAAAAATTATGCATGAATCTATGATAATTGTTTTGCACCCCTTTATAAATTACTAATTTACAATCATGCTCCAAGACTTTTAGAAGGATAATTGTTTTTTCTTGGTACAATTAGAAGTTGGTACTTACAAGATAAACACACTTATATAAGGAACTATGGAGTGCTTACTCCTCCACACGTTCTACCTTGTCATGTACCAAATAAGTTAGTCTTAGGAGAGATATCCTATAAAACCATTCTTCATGGATTTAATGCATCATTAACCAATGTTAGAAGAAAATGTTTTATTCATTGTCACTTTTACATTGGTCACTATGGATTGACTAGCTCCAAAGTTGCAAAATAGGAAGCTAATGCAATGCTTGAGTATAGATTTACTTAGGGTAAATTTAGAAGACATGATCTCAATGGTCTATTTTTAAGGAACAATGAGTTGTTAAACATATCTTGATGATATTCTCATGAGAAATTGGAGCATGAGGAAGTATATGAAAATGATATTTCTTGGGAATAAGTAAAGGAAAGAACCAAGCCAAAGGGACACTCCTCATCCTCTCAAAAGAATAAGGAATTCAAGAAGAGGAATAAAATTGAAAAATCTAATAAATATAAAAAAGAGGCTAAAGATAATGCTAAATAGGTGGATAAAGTAGAGAGATTGAAAAGAGAAGATGAGGCTAAAGAGAAAACAAAAGTAGATCTAAGGAAAAAATAAGAAGAATATATAGTTGAACTTGAAAGGAAACAAAAGGAGGAAGAACATAAAGTATAATTTGAAAGGAGAGAACTGATGGGCCTCTCCATTGTAGTATATTGAGGCCCACTTTTGGAACATTTTGACCATACTTGTACTCTATAAACCCATTATGACTATGATTAATACAATTATATGGGTTTTATGCACTTGATTGATTGATGGAATGTGTCGAATGATTGAGCATATGTTGTGTCCTCTTTTGGCAATTGTTTTTATGATTTTATGGATGTCTAAATTATACACTAACCCATGCTCCAAGAAGGTTGAATCAAGAAGGATTTCTACTCCAACATTGCATGGTAAGAAAGGGGGATCGTGTCCCAACATCTTTCTCCAAATTATTTTCATGCATACAATCACTCAAGGCACCAAATATAGTGTAATACCTTGGTTTTGAGTCCCCATATTAATAATGTATTTTTTTTATTTGATGAAAGGTTGGAGTTCTTGCATAATTGAAAGGGGTTTGAGTTACTAGGAATTGTAATACTTTGATCATTATTAATAAAAAAATACATCGTTGGCTATGAGACAAAAAATCACAAGAGTTATAGGGGGCTATGATTCCATGAGAGAGGGGAAAAGTTGAGGGGCTAAGCCTTTTACATTTTAAAATTATTTTTATTTTACCCACCTTGGAATTTGAGAGAGAAAGAGTGGGTTACATGAGTTTCTCGGGGGAAGGCCACACTATGCATTTGGATATTTAAATCCTATTCTTAATTTTCTTGGGGGGTTGGCCATTCATTCTCACTAAAATCATTTTTGGAGTCATTCCTCTCTAATTCACTCTTCTGTCCATTCTTGGTTCTGTATGGGGAAGGGAAAACAATTTGCAGAAGGAAACAACCATGGTGGGATGGCTATAATTAATTATTGATTATTATAGAAAGGGAGGGATTCTCGTGGGAATGAGAATAATGGCAGTTGAGAGAGAACTGTCCACAACTAATAATCGTAATATTTTATAGTATTAGGATTTCCTGACCAGAAGCACTGGAGCCTTGGAAAGAGGTGGATAGGCTGAGGTACTGCATGGCAGTGAAAGGGGTTCATTCTCTTTGGGTGGTGTAGGCTAAAGGGGAAGAGAGTTGGAAAATTGGATTTGTTTTGTGTTTGAGAAACCTGTGAGAACTCGATTGTTAACTGGTTTTGGAAGTTTCATGTTGGTTTGAGACCTGTCCTTATGGATTCATAGCCTTGACTCAGGGGTGACCTTTTGTTGAAACAAATTTATCGACTTAATGATAACTATAACCTCAAAATGAGAACTCTATCCCTTTAAACCCATATTTTTTCATAAAAAACATGAAAATCAACCCCCAAATCAAAAATTGGTGCTACCAGTAGCACCATTTTTCTAATCTGGTTAAAATTACAACATTTTTCAAGCATGTCAAAAATCATATAGTTGCTAAGAAAAACCTTAAAATCAACACCTAAATAAAAAAGTGATGTTACCTAAAGAAGAATGTTTTTTTCTAAACTTTAAAATTATAGCTCATTTGAAATCTTATTCTTAACAGTTGGTACCAATAAAACCAAAACCTAAAAATCAACCACCAAATCGAAAAGTACTTCTACCAATAGCACCATTGTTAAAATCGGGGGATTAAAATTGCAACAGTTTTTAAAGTGGTGTAAGAAATCATTACTATTGTAAACAAAATCATAAAATCAACCTTTAAATGTTTACCTTTTAAAGGTTACTTTATCACTCCAAGCACAAGCTAATATATAATGCCATGAAAATATCACCCTATACTTTAAAAATCAACATCACTTACAATTTTTTTTTTTTACTTTTAATAAAAAAGTCAATACAAATTACATTGAATGAAACATATATTATTTCTTAAAAGTATTGTCCATATTTATAACATATGAACTAAGAAATTTTGTTATATTCTCCATAATCAAAACATATAATTCGTCAAATATAGAAATTCTTCATAACTTCATGTAAGATCATATGTAAGTTAGAATGCTCATTTCTAGTTACCATACAAACATCATATGGATAAAAAAATACATAAAATGTTTCATACACTGATTCAAATTGACTCATGGATTCAGAAATACGGTTAGAATCTACATTTTCTTCAGATGAATGATTGGATGAATATGTAGATGATGCATACTTTTTTCTATTACCGATGAATGTACCATCTGAGTCTACATGCATGCCCAACATTTTAGATGCCAAAAGCCTTTTATATCTACGACTAGGTTCAATAGACTCCCATCTTGCTGTTATTTCTTGTGGCAATGATGCAGAAGCATCACGAGTAGCAAGCACGCACGGAGGTGGAAGACAGTTGGGACAAGCACCAAAGCATTTCAACACGTTGTCAAAAGTGTTTTGGAATGTTTTGAAATAAATGTGCGAATATTAAATGAGATAATTAAGTGGAGGGGAACTTGTAGACTGTAAATAGATCATGAGTAATTCACTCACATCTGTAGTAGGTAGAGGCATTTATTCTAGTCAATATAGGTAGGTAGCTCTAAATTCTTAGATTTGATAGTTTAAGAGAGTAGGAGGGAAATGGGATATAGACACCCTCATTGTATAGTTGTAATAGGGGAGAAGAATAACATTCAGCTATTGAGAGAGAGAGAGAGAGTAGAGAACTGTATTTGAAAACACCCATGTATAGAAGTCCTGAATTAATACATGAAGCTTTGATTCAGACTTATGGTGTTGTGATATTCTCTGTGTATGCATGTTGAATTCTATGCTTATAGATATTTTACTCTTTCTGTTATGCATTTGTTGTTACGCTATGTATGAATGATTTCTTGTTGAATGTTTGAAATCTGAGAGAGAAAGAGTAAGGAATGAGTTTCAATTGTTTCTCTATCTGAGCAAGAATTTCTGC
>JASDQU010683417.1:0-20204 GCA_032191745.1 Picea mariana
CCTGTGAACATTGCTATCTGAATCAAGTGCTATTCTGTTCAAGTGCTATTTCTGTTGCTATTTCGTATATCATTTCTGTGTATTGTGAAGATTATGCTGGATATTATACTGTTATTCTGTTATTTCTAGCATTTCGTTTCTGTTCTGCATATTTTATATATCTGGTATCTTGCATTCTCCAACAAGTGTGCCTAAAATTTCATCCAATAAACCCTAAGTAGGGAACAAATTTCAGACCTCACTAAGTGTGAGTGAAATATGATGAAAAATACAAGTGTAAAAACCCTTACTTATACACTTTGACTGACTAGAATTAGGTCAAAAAGGTCGACATGGCCAATTACATGTAATATCCATTTTTTACATTAAATGACATAATAAAACCCTAAATCAAGCAGAAAATGTGACGTCATGCCCTTTTAGGGTGATGTTAGGCCTTTTTAGGGAAACATTGGCCTCTAGGAGAAAAACGTTAGGCCTCCTTGGGCCTCTGGATCAAACCACACGTGCCACTTGGCACACAACTACCTCCAAAGTGTCCAAAATATTGGGTGACATCATGGGTCACATGGGTGACATCATGGGCCTTCCAAGGCTTGCATCATGGTGAGAAGGGAAAGACCCCCTTGGGTCCAAGCCTGCCAGGTTGTCTCTGGTGGAACATCCTCCTCTCTCTCCAATGCAAACAAATGATCTATATTTTCCCCTGGCTGGGGTCTTAGCATCCATCTGGTGGGATTATATCCCTATGGAGGTCCAAACTAATCATCTCCCCATGTGTACCTTTCCTTTGGGTGTGTCCTTGCAACAACAACAAGTACGCCCTCCATGGGCTCATAAGTCATAGGGATCATACCAATGTCAATCAAATCTAATAACCAAGTTATTTAAACATGTGTATGAAACCCCCTTTCCCAGACAAGTTATAAAAGAAATTATGCTATTCTTCAAGCCAAGTTTGGAGGGGATTCTAGGATGTCCTATTAGGCTAGTGCTCATTGCATTTGGGATCTTTCTGGGTGAAAACAAATCCAGGCCATGTAAGTGGGTGAGGTCGTAAGGGATGTCTGAGCAACGAGTGTAGTGATGACATGGGAATGTATGGCTTACTTGTGGGTGCCTCTGAAGGGGGTGAGCTACACCTTGTCATGGATGCAAATGTTTCCAAGCCCATTCATGTCTTTTATATTTTCATATTACTTCTTTTTCTTTCAAGAGACTAGTTAGGGGACATTGCCCTGGTGTGGTGACCAGTCGTGGAAATTTTACCCATAAGCATTTCACGGAAATGAGAAGTTTGGATCATGATGATACCCCCTTTCTCTTGGCTATGCCACCAAGAGCCACTAGCCTAGCGTGGTGACCAGATAAATGGTAGTGTCATACTGCTACATGCCCATGGACCTAATAGGTTGCCTCGTGATAAAGCCCCCTATCCTCCAACTAGGTCTTGATTTTATTATTTTTATGGGACCCTCTGTTTCTTGTTGAGAATCCTTTTATGGATTTATCGAGGATCCCTGGGTGAAGCATCTGAAGGTTTCCCTCTTTTTTATTTTATCTTTTTCCAACTATTTTTACCCTCTCATCCTTAATCCCCTTCTTCCCACAAGGTAAGGTACAACCCTTTTCTAGCTTGGAAAACCCAATGCTCGGACCAGTGTATGGAATGGATGAGAGGGAAAAAGATGAAAAGTGGTAAGTATGGTGGGAATAGACGATGACCTTTCATGAACCCCCACCTAGTGGAAAATCAAACCCTATGGGAACTAGCTTACTAGGGCATCATGTCATTCCCCCCATGTGTGGACAAGTGGAAAGGCATAAGGTCCAAGAACACATTAGAAGTTAAAAGAATTAAATGCACATATTCAAAAATGTTTTGAAAATCAGAGTGACACATACCATGATACCCAGACTCATTACCTCATGGAGAAAGACCCACTGTAGATTAAGTACCAGGTGGATGGGATGGATGTTGTTGTTGCTAACAAGGTGGAGGCATTGAAGAAGAAGAAGGATGGGCCCTCCAGAGCCAGGCTAAAGTCAATATGGCTCTTGGTACACCATTTCTATCACCTGTTGGCCTCAAGACATAATATCCTTAGTTATCCCTAGGATAGGGGATAACTATACTGCTCAAGCTAGAGAATAAGAACCATAAAAAAAATGGTTAAGTCATCAAAAAACACTATATAAAGGATCCTACAACCATAATTGATTTTTCTGCTACCAGAGAATTCATTGAACTGACTAAGAGCTTTAAATTCAACCATCAGAGGGATCTTCTCTTTATAAAAAGTATGCCTCTTTAAATTTTTGGATCTCCACCAAAAATCCAAAGGGATCTTCTCTTAAGCCTCCAAGTTTCTTTTTAAATGAAAAGAATATGAATCCTTTTATATTCCATATCTTTCAAATATTGAAGGTCAGAATCTGAGAAAAAAAACTAGATTTATGATGAGCATAAAATAATTCTAGTTGCTCCTCAATTTTTAAAAGATCGTGTCTGAGATGACTTTTTGTTATCTCTCTCCTAGCCTACGAATTTATATTTTAAGTCACTTAATTTCTTAACCAATGAGTTCATATTTGAATCACCTTCGACATAAACATAATAATTCTAGTGGTCCTTAACTAACTGAATGAAATCCAAATCCTCCAACCAAGCGGAATTGAACTTAAAAGATTATCTAACAATCTCATCTTTAACACACAATTGAACCATTTTCAGGTTATGATCCAAAAGCATCAAGTTAACAGTCTAAGAGATATAATTATATAGAGATCCTACCAAAACTTTAGACAAAATAAACGTGTCCAACCTTTTACCCATTGCATCACATCCACTCCATTTATTGCTCCAAGTAGGGGACAAAACAACTGACTCAATATCAATAAGATGATGTCTTTTGAAAAAATCATAGAAAAAGGCACCAAGGGGATCCATACTTTCTTAACTTCCCTAGATATCTCAAGATGAAATAGTTATATTTAAATCACCAACTAACACCAAATTTCCTCCATTCACTACTCCTAAAGAGGCCACCCATTCCCAAAAATCTACACGAGCGGAAAAGGGAGCATAGAAATTGATTATGGAAATTGATTGACAATGACATCTCACCAAACCTTCCAAAAAACTACCTTCATTAGTTGAAAAGGAAGAAAAAGTTACGACTAGAGGGTTCCATGCCACTAAAAGGCCACCACACTGACCATTAGCATTCATAGTATAGAAAATCCAAAGGCTGAAGTTTTGCAAAAGTGCCCTGAGATTTTTTAGTCGAAACCATAGAATTCATTGAACTGACTAAGAGATTTAAAGGAAACCACCGAAGCGGGTGAGAAATTATTCTCAATTTTTTTTTTATTTCTTGACTTCCAGATCGCCCAAGCAACATAGCATGAAAACTGTAAGAAATTTACATAGTTCCTATGCCAAATTCAGAAGAATAACCCAGTTGAACTTTCTTTCCAAAGAAAAACTGACTTTGTAATAATACCCAACAACTTCCAAACTTATTGAACAAACCTACATTGAAACATAATATGATCAATATTTACATCTGCAAAACCACATAGAACACAACGACCCAGACCAAAAAATTCTCTGCTATAGAAATTATCCCAAGTTAAATCAACTTATTTAACATATGCCAAATAAAGAGCTTAATTTTGAGTGGAAGCTCCCACTTCCAAATCAAAGAAGTCCACCAATCAATTTTCCCCTAGTGCTCGTAAGAAATCAAGGCTTCATAGGAAGAATCCACTGGGATTTTTCCATCATCAACGTTCAATGACTAGCTAATTCTTTCATATTGATCAGATAAATAAACTTCACTTGCTAATAATCCTCGATTATAATAATTCCATTCCTCTCTAGCTTCCCCTAAACAAGAACATCATATTCTTTCAACCACTTAGACAAAAGGAGATTGGAATTAGGCCTAATATGAGCTTTAGCCAGATAGAAAATACTCTTGGAGTGAAGTTGTTGTAAAGTTTCCTGAGACAATTAATAAGAGTTAATTTTCACCACGATTGGGTCTTCACCCAACTTTATTCTCCACCCATTGCCTAGAATCCATGCCAACCACTGACTTACCATATGAACCACACTCATCAACCACTTCCAAGAGGTAGAAGCTCCTTTAGTGTTTTTCGGAAATTGCTTGAACCACACATCAATGGTTCAAGAACATATATATTTTTCTTTAATGACAATGGTAATAAGACTTTTTGTAAAGAGGAATCTCCAAATACTTTTAGCCACCAAATCTATAACAAAAACATTAAAATTCTGTAAACCCCAACCCTAATCATTTTTAGGATGAGACAATTTATACCAAGACACGAGATGAAAGATCTCTTTTTCTTTTTTTCTTGTCCACGAGAAGCTGTAAATTATTCTCCAAATTTTGTTAAGAATTCCCCTTGGTATTTATGTGAGTGAAAGTCAATATACAGGAAAACCTTCCAAAACAAATTTGACCAAGATAATCCTTCCACCTAATGAGATCCATCTATGACACCAAAGGCCAATTTTCTTCTCCACTTTCTTTAGTAACCAAAACCAATCAACAACTGCATAACAATTAAGTTTCAATAAAAAAATTGAGATACTTAAACCCTAACTCTAGTTCAGAAACTTGGATACTAAACAAATATTTAACAAGAAACAAAATATCATCATCCACTCCATGTGCATAAAAGGAAGACTTGTATAGATTTATCGATAACCTTGTTTCATTTGAAAAAAGACAAAAGATTCTATGAAAATCCCTCCTCTCAGAATCCATCTCACATCCAAACAACAGGACATCATCAACAAATAGAAAATGGGTAATTCTAATACAAATTGAAATATTTACTCCTAGGATTCTACCCACATATTTTTCCTTCTCTATTAATATTCTTAAACTATCCATTAATAAAATGAATAATAAAGGTGATAGGGGGCACCCCTGTCTCAAGCCTATAGAACTTCTGAAAAATTCATTTGTACCACCATTGATCAACACAACAAATGAAGAAGAACTAACACATGCCATTATCCAATTTATTGATTGCATATTTAAATCAATTTGAAGTAAAAGAAACCCGAGAAAGTCCCAATCTAATTTAAGGAGAAAGGACTTATTGTTCTTTGATTTAATACTATGTATTGTCTCTTGTGTGAATCCAATAGTGTCAGAAATCTTCCTTCCCCGAAGAATCATGAACTACTCTTTGGAAAGCAATTTGGATAAAACTGGTTTCAATCTAGCAGAAATAATTTTTGAGATGATATTATATATAATATTCCAAAGAGAAATAGGATGGAAATCATGAAAACTGGTTGGTTTATCCTTCTTAGTAATAAGAGCCACAAAGTAGCATTGATAGCATAAAAAATATTACCATTCAATCTATTTTCCTCAACCACCTTCTGAATATCATGTCCAATAATATCAAAGAAAGATAGGAAAAAATGCATAATCTAATCATTTGGTCCAAGATTTTTACCTTTAGAAAGACTTTCCAGAATAGATTTTATCTCATTTAGTTTAACATAATCACTTATTTTTCCATCTTCCTCAACAGAGAACAAAGAAAGAAAGACTTCCATAAGTTTGATTTGATCAAGAAATCTTATCTCCTTTGGATCTTGAAATAAAAATTTAAAATGTGGCTTTTTCCAATTCCTTCTGAACATAAACTTCATTACCCTCATCATCAGATAAATACCATATTGAATTGATACTCATTCTAATACTTACATACTTATCAAATAAATTGGTCTTCTTATCTCCACCAAAAATCCTAATGGATTTCCTCTTGAGCCTCTAATTTTCTTCTTCAATGGAAATAATATGAATCCTTCTATCTCCCAGATCTTTCACATATTGAAGGTCAAAATCTAAAAAAAAGAAAAAAGAAAAAACAACAGTTATGTTGAGCATAAAATAATTCTAGTTGCTCCTCAATTTTTAAAACATCTTGTCTGAGATGCTTTTTTTTATCTCTCTCCTAGCCTATGACTTTAGATTTTAAGGAAGTTAATTTCTTGGCCAATGAGGTCATAGTCAAATCACCTTTGACAAAAAATAATAATTCCAGTGGTCCTTAACTAATTGAATGAAATCCAAATCCTCCAACCAAGCAGAATAGAACTTAAAAGGGAGTCTAACAAGCTCCTCTTTAACACACAATTGAAGCACTATCGGGTTATGATCCAAAATCATAGAGTTAATAGTCCAAGAGAGATACTTAGACATAGATCCTACCAAAATTTCAGAAAAAAGAAACATATCCAACCTTTTATCCATTGCATCACATCCAATCCATCTATTGCTCCAAGTAGGGGACAAAACAACCGACTCAATATCATTAAGCTAATGTCTCTTGAAAAAATCACAGAGAAAGGCACAAAGGGGACCCATCCTTGATTTAGTTCCCCAGATATGTCAAGTTGAAAGAGTTAGACTTAAATCACCAACTAACACCAAATTTCCTCCATTCAATACTCCTGAAGAGGTCACCCATTCCCAAAAATCTACACAAGCGGAAAAGGGAGCATAGCAATTGATTATGGAAATTGGTTGACAATGACCTCTCACAATACCTTCCAACAAAATACCTACATTAGTTGAAAATGAAGAAAAATTTGTGACCAAAGGGTTCCATTCCACTAAAACACCACCACACTGACCATTAGCATTCATAGAACATAAAATCCAAAGAGGCAGAATTTTTCCAAAAGTGCCCCGATATTTTTTAGTCAAAACCATAGAATTCATTGAATTGACTAAAAGTTTTAAAGGTAACCACCAAAGGGGGTGAACACTTATTCTCAACTTTTTTTTTATTTCTTGATTTCCATATCTCCCAACCAACATAGCATGATAACTCTAAGAAATTTATGTAATTCCTATGCCAAATTTGGAAGCATAACCCATTTGAACTTTCATTCCAAAGAAAAATAGATTTGTAATAATACCCAACAAATTCCAAACTTATTGAACAAACCTGCATTGACACATAATATGATCAATATTTTCATCTGTAAAACCACATAGAGCACAACGACCCAGACGAAAAAATCCTTTGCTATAGAGATTATCCCAAGTTAAAATCGACTTATTTAACATAAGCCAAATAAAGAGCTTAATTTTGAGTGGAAGCTCCCACTTCCAAATCAAATAAGTCCACCAATCAATTTTCCCTTTCTGCTTGTAAGAAATCAAGGCTTCATAGGTAGAACCCACTATGATTTTTCCATCATTGGCATTCCATGACTATATAATTATTTCATATTTATCAGATAAATAAATTTCACCTACTGATAATCCTTGATTATAATCATTCCATTCCTCTCTAGCTTCCCCTGAAGGATAATATCATATTCTTTCAACCACTTAGACAAAAGGAGATTGGAATTGGGCCTAATATGAACTTGAGCCAAATAGAAAATACCCTTGGAGTGAAGTTGTTGCAAATTTTCTTGAGACAGTTTATAAGAGTTATTTTTTTCCACGATTGGGTCTTCACCCAACTTTATTCTCCACCCATTGCCTAGAATCCATGCCAACCATTGACTTTCCACATAAATCGCACTCATCAACCACTTACAAGAGGTAGAATCTCCTTTAGTGTTTTTTGGAAATTGCTTGAACAACCCATCAATGGTCCAAGAACAAATATATTTTTCTTTAATGACAATTCTCCAAAGACTGTTTGTAAAGAGGCATTTCCAAATACTTTTAGCTACCAAATATATACCAAAAAAATTCAGATTAATTAAACCCTAACCCCCATCATATTTAGGACAAGCCAATTTATACAAATCCACTAGATGAAAGCTCTCTTTTTCTTTTTTTTGTTGTCCACAAGAAGTTGTAAATTATTTTGTGAATGTTATCAAGAATTGCCCTTGTTATTTATGTGACTGAAAGTCAATATACAAGAAAACCTTCCAAAAATGTTTTTACCAAGATAAGCCTACCACCTAACGAGATCAATCTATGACACCAAAGGCCAATTTTCTTCTCCACTTTGTTTAGTAACCAGAACCAATTAACAACTACATAAAAATTAGGTTTCAATAAAAACCTGAGATACTTAAATGCTAACTCCAGTTCAGAATCTTAGATACTAAGCAAATCTTTAACAAGAAATAAATTATCATCATCCACTCTATGTGAGCAAAAGGAAGACTTGTCTATATTTATCGATAACCCTGTTGCATTTGAGAAAACACATAAGATTCTATGAAAATACCTCCACTCAGAATCCATTCTACATCCAAACAACATGACATCATCAACAAACAACAAATGGGTAATTCTAACCCAAACTGAAATATTTACTCTCGGGATTCTACCCATAGATTTCTCCTTCTCTATTAATATTCTTAAACCATCCTGTTATCTCCTAAAATAAATTTGCCAATTTCAAGTCATTAAGTGATGGGATTGTCATTAGATGAAATATTTCCTTTCTAAGTTTAAGTGTGTTTAAGATGAATTTTAGACCTGTCTTTTCAAGAAATAAGTGGTCTCTTCAAGGAATATTTGGTTTAAAGTCATGAGGGAAAAATCCCAAGAAATTATCTTTTGGAAACTAAAGGGTTAAATTTTTATATGTTGTAAGCTGCCAAAAGTTCCCACTTTCGGCAGCTAAGAAGGCAGGTGCAGGGTGCTCTAAGCTACGGAAAGCGCAGAATTTTCCAGAATTCATAAATTTTAGTCAAAAGGTCAAAATTCGAATTGGCTTGAGTATTTTTAGGGGATGATGATGACTCTTCCTTATATATCTCATCAAATATCATCCATGCAGGCAGGTGGAACTTCATGTTCATCAATTGAAACATTCTAGGGATCAAATCCTAGAATGTAGGGATAATATGGCTAAATTCTGGAAATCTGTGTTTTTCCTATTTTAGTCACTTTCTTTGGGGACAGATACTGATGCGATGGAAGAATATTTTTAGAAACTGAAGGACATATTTCATAAGCACGGGCTCCTCTATGAGAACCTCTCTCAGTTTTCCAAAATATGTTTTTATTTGTGATATATAGGTCAATATTTAAGCACCATATTTCCAGAAATTAAATACTCTATTTTTTTTGTTTTGGTCACTTTCTTTGGAGACAAATTGATGATCTGGAGAATTTTTTTTGGAAAATAAAGGAGTTTTTTCTCAAGAACGAGCTTCTATTCAATAAAATCTCTTATATTTCCAAGATATATTTTTATTTGGAAGATATAGGTGAATCTTGGAGAAGCATATTTCCATAAATTCTGAAACTCTGTTTTCCTTGCCACATCACAAATTCGAATTTGTAATAGATATCCTCCACAAACTAAAGATAGGAGAAGTGGTTATCATATCCATCTTTTGAGGATCTCAAATAAGTTGGTAAATTCTATATAAGATTGTTGATTTCATATTGTAAGGGGGGGGAGAAAAGTCCGAGGACTGTGGTTCGACCTTGGAGATTTGTAACCATATTTCATCCATGGAAATATTTATGAATACATCTTGACATCAAGCTTCTTTCACTGTATTGGTTCAGTTTTCATGTTCTTTCTTTTCCATGTTTATATATATTTAATGGCATATGACTATCATTTCATCTCTTCATTGATATATTAAACCTATACGTTTCTTCTCATGTTTGTCCAATGCTTGAAAGTTGTGATCCTATGATTGCGTTGATAAGCTAGAGCAACAAGTATTCTACCTATTATGTCTGACCATATATTATATGAAATCTTATATATGTCTTTGTTAGTGTGATAAGTATTTAAACTGTCATAGTTGGCCATTCACATATGATATTGTATGTATATTTATGTTAGAATAATAAGTCTTCTCCATGCCTTCACACATTTAATTTAAATCTGTTGAACAATATAGTAGAAATCCTTTGATCTTTGAGAGGATTCATGTGTCCTTAAATTAATGTGACTCTTTCAAGTCATCCAACTTGATCCTCTTTCTCCTACATTATTGAGTATTTAAGTTACCAATCTTACACCATTTACAGTCAGGGAGTAATTTCTTGGAGTGATAACACATCCATTAACAAAATGAATAAAAAAAATGACAAGGGGCACCCCTATCTAAAGCCCATAGAAATTCTGAAAAATTCATTTGGACCATCGTTGATCAACACAAAAAATCAAGCAGAACTAACACAGACCATTATCCAGATTAATGCTTGTCTATTTAAATCAATTTGAAGTAAAAGAAACCTGAGAAAGTCCCAATTTACACTATCATGGGATTTATGCAAATCTAATTTAAGGAGTAAGGACTTACTATTCTTTGATTTAATACTATGGATTGTCTCTTGTGTGAATACAATAGTGTCCAAAATCTTCCTTCCATGAAGAAACCCAAACTGCTCTTTGGATAAAATTGGTTTCAATCTAGCAGAAATAATTTTTGAGATGATATTATATATAAGAGTGCAAAGAGAAATAGGATGGAAATCACGAAAACTAGCCAGTTTATCCTTCTTAGGAACAAGATCCACAAAAGTAGCATTGATAGCACCATAAATATTACCATTCAAAATAGTTTCCTCAACCACCATTTGAATATCCTATCAAATAATGTCAAAGAAAGCTAGGAAAAATTCCATAGACTAACCATTCATTCCAAGACTTTTACCTTTAGAAAAACTTTCCAAAATAGATTTTATCTTATTCAGAATAATATAATCACTTATTTTTCCAACTTCCTCAGCAAAGAACAGATCAGGAAAGACTTCCATAAGTTTGAGTTGATCAAGAAATTTTGTCTCCTTTGGATATTGAAATAAAAGTTTAAAATGATTAACTGCTGCTTTTTCCAATTCCTTCTGGCTAGAAACTTCATTACCCTCATCACCAGAGAAATCCCATATTGAATGTATACTCCTTATAAAGCTTACATACTTATGAAAGAAATTGGTGTTCTTATCTCCATCAAAACGCCAAAGAGATATTCTCTTAAGCCTCCAAGTTTCTTCTTTAATGGAAAGAATATGAATCCTTTTACCTTCCAGATATTTCACATATTGAAGGTTGGAATCTGAAAAGAAAATAGATTTATGATGAGCAAAAAATAATTCTAGTTTCTCCTCAATTTTTAAAATATCTTGTCTGAGGTTCCTCTTTTAATCTCTCTCCCAAACTATGACTTTATATTTTAAGGCACTTAACTTATTGAACAATGAGGTGATACTTGAATCACCTTCAACAGAAACATAATAATTCCAGTAGTCCTTAACTAATTGAATGAAATCAAAATCCTCCAACCAAGCAGAATTGAACTTAAAAGGGTATATAAAAAGCTCCTCTTTAACACACAATTGAAGCGTTACCGGGTTATGATCCAAAATCATCGAGTTAATAGTCCAAGAGCTATACTTAGACAAAGATCCTACCAAAATTCAAGCAAAAGAAACATGTCCAAGCTTTTACCCACTGCATCACATCCACTCCATCTATTGCTCCAAGAAGGGGAAAAAATAGTCGACTCAATATCAATAAGTTGATATCTTTTGAAAAAATCATAGAAAAAGGCACCGAGGGGATCAATCCTTTCTTTAATTCCACAGATATCTCAAGATGAAAGAGTTATATTTAAATCACCAACTAACACAACATTTCCTTCATTCAATACTCCTGAAGAGTCCACCCATTCCCAAAAATATACACGAGCGGAAAAGGGAGCATAAAAATAGATTATGGAAATTGGTTGACAATGACCTCTGACCAAACCTTCCAAAAAAATACATGCATCAGTTGAAAAGGAAGAAAAAACTGCAACCAAAGGGTTCCATGCCACTAAAAGACCACCACACTAACCATTAGCATTCATAGCACAAACAATCCAAAGAAGCAGAATTTTTGCAAAAGCGCCACGAGTGTTTTTAGTCGAAACCATAGTTTCCTGAACAAGAAGAATATCCAGATTGACTAATTCCAGTAAACATTTGAGGGAAGACATTTTGGGAGCCCCTCCAACTCCCCTTATGTTGATAGAAAAAATAATTTTTTTCGACCCCTAGCAAGGGATTTGTTTTCTCTAAGAGCTCTGGGACTAGATTGTATAGAAGAATCCTCGTTTCTAGCCTCTTCCTCTTTCATTTTAATCTTCTTAGCACTTCTAGTTTTAATGAGAGAAAAATTGTCCCCAAAGACACCACAGAAAACACCCTTTAAATCAGAAACATTGCAAGAAAAGGTACTGACAGATGAGTCTTTAGAAGACTTGATATCCAAATTACACCCTACTCCATTAAAGACATATAAAATATCTCTCTTGAAAATGTTAGAGCAAGAAGGGATAATATCATTGAGAATATCTAAATCTTCATGGGATTTAAAACATCCCTACCCAAAGCTTCCTCATATCCCCCCAAATACTTTAAATTAGAGACTGAATTACTTTCAGATAAGACCAACCCTAGGGACAAATTTTCCTTACAAATATCAGTTTTTCTTCAAAGGATATCCCTTTGGACTCTTATGAGATAGGAGAATTATCTTGGCACCTAGGGTTTGTATTATCAATGGATACATAATCATTCTTTAAATAATAATCCAAATGAGAAACACCACTAACTAGAGGAATGTTTGATTTACCCCAGATTCGAAGGTAGTCCTTATCACAAATAGACAACGAATTAAAAAACATAGGGGAAAAATTTTGTAACTTACCCAACAAAACGTCCTCCTTAAAATTCCCTATTTCTAGTGAAGCATCTACATATCCATAAGAATCCATTATGTTCCAAGAAAACTCCACCTATGAGTCTCTAATTTGAGAAAAATGGCACTGCACCTTTGAGTCCTCCTTTATACAACATTTAGAGGAAGAATACATAGCTATACCAAACTTATCAAATCAAGAACATTATTTATGGAGATTTACCATTTTACGATAGTGTGTACATTTAAATGGAATACACCAGTAATCAATTGATTGACAATAATCTCTTCTCCTCCATGAAATATCCAATTCAGAGAGTAAACCCAAATGAATATCGACTTCAACTAGTGTGCATACCACTCTTTTATCTTCTCTTCTCAAAACATTAGGATCAATATGGAGGAATATCCCAAACTCGTTTCCCATTTCCATAAAATATTTTCTATGCCAAAATTCAAGGGGAAAACCCGATAGAAACACCCACACATGCCTAAAATGGATATGGTCTCGGGTAGGTTTAAAATAGTGAGTCCATCGTTTCAACACTAAGATACCCTCTCCTACTAACCATAAACCCTCTAGAATAACCTTTGCATCGATTTCATTATGAAAGCATACCACTCTTTTATCTTTTCTTCTCAAAACATTAGGTTCAATATGGAGGAATATCCCAAACTCATTCCCCATTTCCATAAAACCTTTTTTATGCCAAAATTCGAGGGGAAAACCCGATAGAAACACCCACACGTGCCTAAAACAGAAATGGTATCAGTTAGGTTTAAAAGAATGAGTCCATTGTTTCAACACCAAGATACCCTCTCCTACTAACCATAAACCCTCTAGAATAACCTTTGCATCAATTTCATTATGAAAGAAGAAACAAAACCACCCATGAGGAAGCACGAAGAGGTCCAGAATATAACCTAGCAAAGGCTCTGAGTGCTTTTCCATCCACTGACCAATATTTGTATTTGGGAATGCCTAGAAACTGAACTGACCCACCAAATCACATAAAGACAATATTGATATCTCTTTGAGGCCTACATCATCACCCAACACCATCTTTCTACGAGAGGAACACGGTTTCCACACTTTATGACCTAACTCACCTCCCCTGCCTGCAAGTTTCAACGGTTTCTTCAACTTAGATTCAACAGTTCCATCCCATTCAAAAATAACCTTATCACACACAGGTAACGTCTCCCTAGTAGGCTCCACAGGGGAATTTGAATTCAAACCAAAAATATCTCTCGAAGGCCCAAAAACCTCCTCCTTAACAGATGCAATCTTACGAGAGGAAAAAACCTGAGAAACAGAGTTCAGATCCAAAGGGTTATGTACTTCCTGTTTAGAACTATATTCCTCAGGTGACTTGAAAGCCTCCAACCCTGACCCCATATGCTTTTCATAAATCCCACAATAACACTCTTGCCAGCTAGATTGAGCCAGCAACAATCTTTTCCTTCTCAATTGCTTACAAAACTCATCGCCGTCTAAGAAAACATCGCCTTTATTCCAATTGGATTCATCAACTCCCTCAAGCAGCACCTCCATATCATCATTAATCAAATTAAAATCCTTACCCATAGTAACAGAGACAGGATGAATTTAGGAACTAGACAAAAATTCTTCAAGGAATCTGTCACATCTGAAACCAAACCTTATCTAGGGTTTTTTCTTTTCGCGACATCCTCTTTCTCCTGTTTTTTGTCTTCCACAATATCAGATTTACTTGGTTGATAGGCCATATTTTTTTATCACATGAACAAGTATCCTTTGTGACATGATTTATGGACATTTATTTCATGAGCTTCAATTAGGCAATCCACCATCTAAAATATGGTGGTCTATCATTTCAATCCGTAAACAAATAAATTAATAATCCAAATAAAAAATTAGAATACTTTATATACCGATCGGAAAAAAGAACAATTGATAAAACTAGTAATTTTGGAGTATCCCATATGTTGTGGAAGATTCAATGCAATGTTGCAACCTGAAGGAAATGTTGCATCCTGAGGGGAATGTTAGAAAAAAACGACGACAAAAAGGGAAAATGCAGAACGGATTTAGATGTCAGGTTTAGAAACATTTATCCTCATATCTAATCCTTACACTATAAAATACATGTTTGTGCAATTAAAAAAGAAAAAGAAGTATGGATTTAGATGACAGGATCATTGTTGAAAAGTCAGCATTGACAAAAGGTCAGCGAGGGTCCAGAATTTTTTTTTTAGGAAAAAGTCGAAAAAAACTAGGAAAACCATGCCAAGCATTGAAAAATACAAAATATATTCATTTTTTTTCAAAATTTTAAACATATAAATCAACAACAACATCAAATAAACACATTGGCACATAAATATGGAGAAATCACTGATATATATGTAGTGGATGCAAAATAAAAAAAATATACATCAAAGTCGATATTGAATGTTGAAGGGACAAAAGTTAGAACTTAGAACCAATACAAAATGACATCACATATATAATTATAAAATGTATATCATCATCATGAGGTAGATGTCTGATCATTGATGTACAATGACAAATGAAACAAAACTGGCAATTAGCTATCCAATATCAATTCCCTCACCCCCTCTTACGAGAAAAGATAATGGGTTGTTTGTCAAGCCTTCCCCTGACAATAAAAGGCCCTGATTTTGATAGTGGAGGAGAGTATAGGTGGGCTTGGCCATAGGTGGGCTAGTAGGCTTAGCCCCGTATAAAAATGTGTATGAAATAGGTGTTGGAGTTACTTCACACACACCTAGTATTTCTTTTTCCTAAGGTTTTTCCTTGTTTATTAGTCATAATTAGTCATTATCCAGTCTCCTATATTTTAGGAGAGAATATTCTCTTTTAGTTGACACTTCAGTTTGACTAGTTGAGTTGAGTTTAGATGTTGCATTGGGATCATCACCATGCTAATTCGACCTTCCCTTGGGATCATCACCAAACTGGTGCATTATCCTTGATTCCGTGAGTTAACTCCTCACTACTCTCTGTTCAGTCAGTTAATTAAAGACTAGTTGACTAGTTAACTCAACTAGGTGGAATTTCACTCCCGTAACTGTCTGAGAGACTAGAATAGGTGGAAGTTCACTCCCATAATTATTGGTGTGTGTCCAAATCACTCTAGACCACCACTATGGTGCATTGGTTCACCTCTAGTGAGAACTCATTGAGCTATACAAAGTATATCATGTGTAAACTATTCATTATTCACAATGATTAATGAGAATTATTTCATTCTTTCTCTCCTTCTTCTTTTTTCTCCTATTCTCTCTGCAAATGTGTGTATCATTGTTTAGCTAGATATATTTTGTGCAGGTTCAACACAATTACATGGTATCAGAGCTGATGGACTGCTAAGAAAAAGCTACACCAAAATTTTTGCAAGTACAAAAGATTGAATACAATGGAAAGATGGAATTCCAAAAGGAATTCATTCTTACACCTTACAACTATTTTGCATGGAAGGATAAAATAGCCATACATATCCAATCTATAGGTTTGTATAGGTTAACCATGAATATAGATACAGAGCTGACATCAGCCATAGAAAAATCCAAGCACTTAAATCGCGTGGATGAGGCACTTGGAACAATTTGCAGTCGTATTTATCCCGATCTCCTTTTTCATATATCTTCATGTAAGACTCCCAATAAAGTCTGTACCATCTTGAAAGGGCTCTTTGGAAAACATGATGAGATGAGGAGACACATGCTGGAGGTGGAACTGCTTACATTAGATCCAAAAATCTTCGAGAATATCCAAGATTTCTTTACAAAATTCAAGGATTTACTATCGCAAATCAAATCTTGCAGGGTTGACAAATCGAAGGAGGAGAAACAAATGGTTGTCACCATTCTCTCCAAGCTTGGTCCTGAATTCTCTGTATTCGTATTTACATTCCATACTGTCAGATTCACCTCTGGAGCTACCTAGAAGATGCCTTATCTTGAGGACTTTATCGAATCCCTAACATAAGAGCAGACCAAGCTCATCAACATGGGCACAATCAAAGGCCCAAAGGCGCATGCACTCACTAATAAATATGGCAGCCACAAATATTATAATTTTAAAGATAAAGATAAATAGAAAGATCATGCACATCCGAAGAAGGAAGGGTACAAAAAACCCTTCACCGATGCCTCCGGATCCAAAGGAGAAAAAAGAAGAAAAGGAGAGAAATGCACGTACTGTCACAAAGGATTCCATTCAGAATCCACATGAATGCAAAAACAAATGGATATGATGTCTCAAATAATTCAAAAAAACAACCTTGGAGATCACATCCCCGAGGGTGCTAAGAAGAAGAATCCAGAAGATATGAATTCCAAGAAAGGCAATTCTAGCCATGCCTTGATTGCCATCAACTCCTATCTCGATGCTTGGATTGTTGATTCAGGAGCATCACATCACATGGCTGCCTCAAAGGTAGTATATTCTTCTTTGGATGCATGCAAAGGTCCTCCCATTTTGATGGGGGACAACTCTTCTGTCAAAGTCACCGAAAAAGGAAGGATTGAACTCACCAATGAAATCTTCGAGAATGTGTTGCATGTTCCCAAACTTTCTGTCAACCTTCTCTCCATGTATCAGATGACGAATTCTGGCACTAGAAAGAAATTCGTATTCACACCAAATTCCATGGACATCTACAACATGCACACCAACTCCAAGGTTTCTACCGGTGATGTAAATCATCAGTCTAGATTGTATACATTTTCTGAATTCATTGAACCTGATTCTGCTTTACTGCTTACTCATCTTGATGAAAGTAGTAGGATATGGCATGAAAGGTTTGGACATTTGAATTTCAGATACATGCAACATCTTAGAAAACAAATATTAATTGATGGTCTACCAGACATCCATTTCTCCAAGGGAGTATGTGAGGGATGTGTTCTTAGAAAACACCCTCAAGAGAAATTCTACAAGGGAAAGTCTCAGGGAGCTTCCACACCGTAACGAACCTCCTCGTTACACTAAAAAACCTCTTATAACAAGTGCAATTTTTTTTGTGTGTGTGCATGTGTGCAAGGGTAACAAGACATTCTACTTTGTGCCACCACATGACGACGAATCAAGATGCATGCAACTGCGATATCAACATAAGGATCTAAGGCGCACATCAACATCTACCAGTAAAGATCAACAATCAACTGACAAAATAAAAAAACTGACTACCCACCTGTCCTACCCTGCAATGGTTAGGACCTCCAAGACACATAAGCAACTCTCAAGCCCAGGTTCCCATTGATTTTAACCATTTAAGGTCTCAGGGCTGGCGACTATTCTGAGGAATGTGGAGGTGTCTACATCCCACTCGACACAAGCAGACCAAGCAATAAATGGTTTACAACCAAGTACAACAAAGGTTAATGAACGACCACGTCCTCTACGGAAGGCACAAGTCAGAAGGACACCAACAATAACCAACCATTAGTTAAGACTCAGCATTACCTACGACTCAATTGGAAACAGGTACAGATCAATCACTTCGTTTAATTTCTGTTAGTTGACGAGTTGCCAACCCAACCTTAAAAATAAGTACATATAATTAATTGCTAATTCCCCATTTACTAAATCATGATAATTTATCGTACTTAGTTTCAAGGACCTTACCTTTTAATTAAAATGTCCTTACAATAAATTATCCATATCATTACTTTTTATACTACAATGACATGGTAAATAAAATACAATGATCTTACATTTCATATGTTATCAAATGCTAACATAGCATTTTTCCAAATTGCAAGGACATTACATTTACATATTTCAAACGATAAATTACAATGACCTTACATTACAATAACATTGCAAATGAAATAACAATGACATTACTTTCTATGTGTTATCTGACACTAGCATTACACTCTGCATTATATTCCAAAACATTACTCTTACATATACATTAACAATATAATTTACAATCACAATAAATTTACACATTACTATCTCAAATTATGTTAACCATAACAATAAAATTTCAGTAACATTCTACTAAAATAACAATATCCTTACCCTTTTATGTTACAATAACATTGTAGTAGAGTAACAATAGCATTACTTCTATATAACACTAACATTACATTCTGTTTTATATTGTAAGAACAATCTAGCACAAAGGCCTTATATTTACATATTACCATAATATTATATTATAGAAACAATACCTTTACAAGTCACAATAACAATTATGTTATCGGCTTTATTTATATTACCTTATCATTACAATAATAAATACAATAGAATAACAAAAACAGTACATTCTATAAATTATCAAGACAAGAAAAACTAGCGGCCCATCCGCTATGCCAAGTAAAGCAAAAATTTAGCAACGAGACAACTAGCAGTTGTGGGTGCATGCCAGGCATCATTAATCGTTTGGCAGCTATCGAAATGGCAACTGTCAGAACCAGGAGTCAACCCAGAAAATTTTCCTGAGCGCGTCATAGTAAATCCCTTCACCACCGTACAACGCGCCCTTGCAGAGGTAAAAGATACGATTTTTAATTCAAAATTGCAGGGCGAAAGGTTACGATTTGTACACTGCTGGCAGGGCGAATTGGGGTGATTTTTAACAGTTGCAGAGACGGGTATAGGTACGATTTTATGAAAGTTGTCAGGTAGTAACTTTTCCAGAATTTAACACAGTTTGCAAGGGCGGAGATACATGTTTTTAATTATAGTGGTAGAGGCGAATTTTAAAGGTTTTCCACACAAATTTGCAGGGTGAAATGATCTGGTTTCATTACAGAGGCAAGGGCGAAGGATACAGGTTCCAAAAGTTGCAAACAAAAAAGGGGGTACACTAGTCGTTTAGTTACAGTTGTAGTCTCCTCCTCCATCATTAAAGAATTAAACGAAGATAAAAAGGTTCAGGCCCTGCCACTTAGGAAATTCAGAATTCATTCATAAATTCCTAACCGAATAAAAATCTCTTTTTGCAAAAACAGTAACCTGGGAATCATGTTCGCAGGAGCAGACGAGCTATTCACCCCCAAGATCATGGCTGTGTTTACTGTCTCCAGGTGGTTTGTTTCTCCAACCAGCAAAACCCTCATCCAATTTTGCACTCTTACGTGGTTATACTCCTATAATTTAATTTCCCACGTCTAAGCTATGCCTCTATCTCCTGTTACAGAGATAGATATATAGCACAGTGTCCAGGAAAATCCTCCTAGCATAAGGGTTATGACCTTTGGTACTCAGGCCTTCAAACAAGGAAGAGTAATCCAAGTCTTGCTACCAACTCATGGAAATCGCCAATCTCTTAAACATTTTACTATTAACTTACACCCATCCATTCTTCGTTTTTATTTCAGAATTAGTATAATAAGGTTAGTGGTTGGCCCTATCAGTAGGAATTTGCATCGCTGCCATTAAAGTTTAAGAAAACGCAGGTCACCAAGGAGCTCACTGGCAAAACGTGGAAAAAGGATATATGCACAGCCACCAGGGGATTACGCTGGGTAAGTCCATGGTTGAAAAACAATGA
>JASDQU010683418.1:2083-14764 GCA_032191745.1 Picea mariana
AGGAGAGATTTGTGGCTAGAGGATTCTCTTCGCAGGAGGGAGAATATTATGATGAGACGTTTTCTTTGGTTTCCAGATATACATCTATTAGAGCCATCATATCTCTAGCAACATCAATGGGTTGGAGTTTACATCATTTTGATGTAAAGACCGCCTTTCTCCATGGAGTGATTGAGGAAGAAGTATACATATAGCAACCTCAAGGTTTTGAGGTACACCAAAGAGAAACCCATGTATGCATATTGAAGAAGGCCTTGTATGGACTCAAGCAAGCTCCAAGATCTTGGTATTCACGTATTGATAGCTACTTGAAAAGACTTGGATTTTCTAAGAGTCATGCTGATCCAAATCTCTATTACAAAGTTGTGAATAATGCATCTGTGATTCTACTACTATACGTTGATTATTTGTTTCCGACAGGTACAGAGCCTATCATTATTCAATGTAAGAGGGATTCAACCTCTAAATTCGATATGAAGGATCTTGGTCTCATGCATTATTATTTGGGGCTAGAAGTATAGCAGAAGCATGGTGAAATCTTCCTATGGCATGGGAAGTATGTTGTAAAGATTCTTCAGAAGTTTAGGATGATGGATTGCAAATCCATGGAAACTCCCATGATGACTGATATGAGGAAGTTGAGAGACTTTGATTCTGATCTAGTAGAATCGTCCCTGTATCGGCAGTTGTTTGGCTCATTAATGTATTTGATGTGAACACGTTGAGCCAGTTCCAGGTGGAACCTAGACATGAGAATTGGACAGTTGCAAACCATATTTTTGAGATATCTTTGTGGGACGCTAACCTATGGTTTGAGATATGCCTCAAATAGTGATGTACAACTGCATGGATATACTGATTCAGATTGGGCATGGAAGTGCAGATGACAGAAATAGTACTTTTGGTGTATGTTTCAGTTTGGGATCTGTTATGATATCATGGGCTAGCATGAAACTGAAGTCTATTGCACTCAACACTGCAGAAGCAGAGCATATTTCATATTGGGATGCTTGTATGGAAGCAGTATGTCTCTATAAATTGGTTTTTGGACTATTTGATAGGTGTTGGATTCGACTGTGATATATTGTGATAATCAGAGTTGTGTGAAGCTCTTAGAGAAATCGGTGTTCCATGGCAAGTCGAAGCACATTGAGATCAAGAACTTGGTGTTCTCCAGTATATCTCCACTGATGATTAGACAACATATATTTTAACAAAGCCTCTGTTCAAGATAAAGTTTCCATACATGAGGGACAAGTTGGGACTTATGGAGATTGCTCAATTGGTTGAGAGGGAGGACATGACTTCCTCGGTTGGGAGGGAGCTTTGATATGAGGCATCATGGACTGTCAGTGAGTTGTGGATATGTATCATGCTAGTAAAACTTAGATATGGTCATACAACTTAGACATGATTCTTGCATCATGCTAGTATAGTTCAAATATGATACAGATGGTTGGAGTTGTTGATGATACAGTGGCCTGAGGAGCATCTTGCTAGTACAACTTAGAGATGGACATACAACTTATATATGATGTATTGGCATCATGCTAGATATGTTCATGCTAGTACAACATAGAGACGATGTTGGTGAGCCACATCATGCTACTTATGGCCATGTTAGTACAACTTAGATATGATGCATTGGCATCATGCTAGATATGCCATGCTAGTAAAACTTAGAGATGACCATACAACTTAGAGATGATGCAGAGGGCTCATGTCATGCTATATATGATCATGCTAGTACAAATTAGAGGTGGCATACAACGGTTGGCCCTTGACCAAGTTTTGGGAGATTCTTGGTCATGTTGACCTATTTTAGGAATTCAACAACCTGTCGAAGGAGGAGCACAATATGAAGCGTAGATCACGAGATCTTGGCCCCTTTTTGGGTCCTTTTTTGGGATGTGATAATATGTAATGGGAATGGGACATCGACCCATGGGTTTACCCATGTTTAGGCCTATTTTGTATATATAGATAGATGCTTAGGCTAGATAGAAGAAGTGGTAGGGTGCAACTATGTGATGTGAATGTATGATAAGTGCAAGTAGAGTCTATAAGTGCTTTGTGCATGACTGTAAGAGACTTGTAGAGCTAAGTGTAGATCCTTGTAGCAGATTGTGGAAGGCCTAGTGTTGTAACACAAGGAAGAAGGATCTAGCGAGCTGCGCAGATCTTCTATCCTGTGCAGAGTAAGGGTTTTGAGGATCTGTGCTTGTAATCGATTGACTGAAGACAATAAAGAAGAAGAGTTGGTGGGTGTAGCCCTAGGGTGGGGGTGAACCACGTAACACTGTGTTATGCTGCTTTGTGCCTTGTTTTGATGTGTTCACATGTTATTTGTTAAGTAATTTGATATATATAGATAGATCTACTTATACTTTGTGCTTATGATATGCGAGAATGTTAGATCTGATCTATATGGCCATGCTTAGTGCTTGATCTGCTTGATCTAATCTATTTACCTATGCGAATTGATTAAATACATTAGATTAGTGTGAATGATGCGAAGCTCTATTTTATCAGCGAAGTGGGTATTGATTACATATTGAGGAACTGACGGTGCTAAGTGTTTTATTCAGTAGTACAATCACAAATATGTGTCCCAGCTAAGGTTGCAGACACCTGAGTCTTGCAACCACCCTTGCCTCTACCTCGGGTGAGACTTCATCTGCTCCGCAGGTGTTGCCTAAAGGGATGGTAGTTAGGGATTTGTTGGTGCGTTGTTGTAGCGTTGAACCAACAAATGGTTCTGTTGTCGGGACCTGAAACTATGATCGCTGGGAACTGAGAAAGAAGAAGCTTTGTGCAAAGATTCGACCTGAGATTGTGAAAGCTCTGTGCGTAGATCTATGCCCTAGTGCACAATATTCTACTCAATTTATAAAGCTCTATGTTAAATAAAGAAGCTCGATCTGAAGAAAGGAGATCAGATCTGAAGGAAAGAAGCGAGATCTGAAAGCTTTGTGCTCTAAGAAAGGTAAAAGTAAGAATTTATGATTAAAAGAGGTAATATCTGCAAACTCTGTGCTTTGATAAAATGTAAGAATAGTTAAAAGATTTAGATCTGGAAGCTTTGTGCTCTGTAGAAGTAAGATAAGTGGAAATTTTTGTTTCTAAAGTATGGATCTAGGTATGATTGATAGGTTATGTCCTAGCTTGAAAACTAAGGTATTAATAAATGAAAGAAGGCTTGATATGAGTAGATCTGATAAGAATAGTGAAAGATATTGTATACCTATGAATAGAAAGAATGTTTGGACTGACAAATGGATGCAGGATTCTAGAAAGAATTTTTTGCAGGCTAGCTACCATGATCCTACTATGCAATACCGGAAAGGTTGGGGATCATTTAAAAGAAAGAAAGGATTAACTCTTTGTTATAGTTGCATAAGACCGAGACACTTGCTAAGGAATTCCCTAGGAAAAGACCTGGTTGTCTTTGTTGTAAAGATATGGACCATGAAGTGTTAGATTGCCCTAGAATGATTTCTAAGCTGGAAGAAATGAATCTGAATAAAGAAAACCCTAAGGCAGATCCATAAATGGCAGAACCCCGGAAAGAATCAAAGAAAGTATTGTTGCAAATAAATGAAACCTTGAATGACCATCGACATGTCAGCCTATCAGAGATCTTCAAGGAAAAAGAATGCATTGAAGTAAGAATAGGAGACTTTGACATTGACTTTATTCTGGATGAAGAAACACAGGTGAATATCATGACAGAAAGAACTTGGGAAGCCATAGGGAAGCCTGTTATGATCCCTTCATTAGAAGGAATAGGGTTATTTAGAGGAAAGATGATAAACCTATGTGGGAAGCTCACTCGCATACCTATGAACGCATGGAACTTCGACAAAAGAAGACTTTGAGATTATTAAATTTATTGAAGACAACGCCTCGTTTACTATGTTACTAGGAAAACCTTGGATTGATCGAGATCAAACCAAACAAAAAGAAGAACAAGAAGTTTTGAAGAAGAAGAAACAAGAGTTAAAAGATTTCATGACCAGAAGGATCGCACACTTGATTGCAGAACAAGAGAACAGATCGAAGTTGTGTAACACTAGCAGCCTAGATGTCGAAGCTAAGAAGACACTGGAGGATCCACAAAAGACTGAAGTACCTACCCCAGATGAAGACAAAGTATTATCCAGGAACCCTAGGAAAGAATCTCAACATCGCGAAGTGACTATGGCCAAAGAAGATAAGAATCGGAATGAAAAAGGGAATACCGAGACAAATCTCACTAGAAAAAAGGATAGAAAGTTAAGTAAGAAGAAAGCTAAGATCGAAATGTTGCAGAAGGTTCTAGAGAGAAAATCGCAGGCAGAAAATTTGCAGAATTAGAGCTTCGTCAGGATATCAGAACAACGACACATGGCACTTCGCCATGACGAAGCAATATAGTCATTGGGGACATTATAATCATTCAATCGACGCTCCAAACGGGCAAAAAGGCAATTATGGTTCGTCATCAAACCGTTGGACCGTGCCATAACGGACCGAACAAGAGTTAATGGAGGCTCATACCCATTGTAAGAGAACCATTGTCAAGTTCCCTATTTATCGCATCGTGCCACGCGGCAAGAACACTTTTTCCAATTTAGAATTTGAACCCGCAGACTAAGCCGAGTTTACACAGTGATCATCGCACTCTTTCTCTTTATTTTAGTATTGTGTCTAAGTTGTTCCCTGAACCCGCAATTGTTAACCCTGAGTGTGTATGTCAAAAGAATTGAGTGCTACAGAGAAAGATGTTGAAGAAGTTTTGATCGACCTGATGACTGAAAGAGTCATGTCGGAGAGAGGATTATCCACAGGAGTACAAGCATCATCCATGAGAGGATTGCCAGCCTCTCTGTCAATTGCTCGAGTCGGACCATCATGGCTAGCCAATGAAAAGCGAACCAAGCACAGAAACAATCTCACGAATGCTAAGTTGATTATGAGAAAATTACCCACCTACCTACCACCTCTGAGCGGCACAATCAATCGATACAGTGTGCCCAAAGAATTTGAGTATGCTTTGGTCACTGTGTACCTCCCGAAGGGTATACGCACAGTTCGTGGAGACTAAGAAAAGATTGCAGCATTGAAGTTTAGCGACTTCAACCTTGGCGACAGGAAGGTCTACAAAATGCTCACACCACATAAATACCTGATCAAAATAGAGCAAAAGAATTCAAAGATAGTTCCCCAGTCATGGACTATGAACCTCACACAGTCCACACTGCTCAATGTCATGAAGATTCCTCACTTCGGAAGGCACCAAGAAGTGAATGCATGCGTCAAGTTGTTGTTGTCATGTTACCATGGCGGATACTTGTGGTTAAATCATCGTATCACAGTGGATCCGACATTGATCAATCAGATCATCGGGCTTAGCATGCAAGGCCCTGACCCATGGGATTTCTATCCTAGAAAATCCATGGATTGCGCTCTCGCACAAAGGATCAAGGACACATATGGAGATGTCGAGAAGGGAACACGAGACTACAAGGTAGCTTCTATCCATAGCGGCGCAGTGTGCCTTCCCTATCAGAGTATCACAGGAAAGTTAATCCACAAGAACCGACCCACCCAAGTGACTGGATTTGTAGTTGACCTCGCAGGAAAGTGCGCAGAGGGCCTACAAATGAATTGGGTGAAGTATTTTGTGAACTAGTTGGAACTAGATTGCAGGGAAGCACAAGATTAGGGATATGAGTTCCACTTCAGTTGGCTTCTCAACCTGATCGCTTTCATCGCATGGGAGATGTCGGAAGGTGTGACCTTCCCGGACATTGAGCCCTTTGAACCTCTGGCCTCGAACTTTAGTACACTGTGGTATTCTAGTGACATGAACAAGCAATGGAATTCAAATGTTGTGTTCCATACATATTACAACCAGCTGAAGACAGCCATCCAGTCTGAGCCTCACATCACGCTGAATACTCTCCACAGGTTTCGGCCTTTAATGAAATTCAGCGTAGACTGCCATTTCATTTATATTACAACGCGCGTTGATGAGCACAAGCAACAACTTCAATCTTACTACAAGCTGACAGAGGAGGACTTAGAAGAGATTACTAAAGACTAGTCAGCGGACCTCCTCATCCCAGCAGATCCTGCGGAAATGTCTGATATTGATAGTCTAGAAGCAGCACATGATACTTTTGGACCCAACAAGACAAAAGAAAATGAAGAAGCCCAAGACGTAAGCAGTACCTCAGCAAAGACTGCTTCCATCTCACCTGAGCAAGAAGGAGATGGTGTAGAAGTTGAACAAAATAAAGGTGAGGTTACACCACCTAGAGACGAGGAGGATCCCTAGAAGAAAAGGAAGGTTTCCCCCCTTAAGCCTTCTTCTCAAAAGAAATCGAAAGCCTCTATGACCAAAATGCAAACTACCCTCACCTCAGATGAATTTGATTTCATCATAACAGCCCTGAACGATGCTTCGCTGCAAATAGTAGAGAAGCAAGAGGCTCAGCAGGAGAAGAAATACAATCGAATTAAGGTTTAATTTCAAGGGGTGCAGTAGGCACTACAGTCCAGCCGCGCAGTTTCCACTGCGCCTCTACCATTGGAAACACCAGAACTAGGAGATGAGTCATCTCAGCTCCACTGAATTGTTGATACAGTCGAAGCTCGCCTTCAACGAGCACAGGAAGAAACAACGCAAGCCACCCAAGCTTTAGCACAAGTACAGGGAGACCTTTTAGACCAACGCAGTACTGCAAAACAGGAAAGGCTTTCTCTCCAAGCGAAGTGGGATGAAGAAAGAACACAACTATAGCAAAGCAAGGAATAGTTGCTCGTAGAGCAACTCAAAGTAAAGGAAAGGGTCAACAGAGTACTTCGCTCTATGACAGTCCTCGAAGTAAAGGCCGAAGAGAGAGTTCCACAGCAGGTGGCACAACTTGAAGAAGTAATTCAACAACACATAGCAGAGTTAGAGCTACGCAAAGTGCCCAAGACCCCACAAGATGTAAGAGATCAAAGAGAAGAAACTGCCTGAAGCGTAGTTGACAAACTAAAATCTCTTGCCCTGGAGTGCAAGCAGCTAAGTAATCGCAGTGCCCAAATGTATGAGAAGCTCATTGAGAACCCAAAGTTATAGGCACTGGAGTTTCATCTCCAAGAAGCGAAGCAGCACGCAGACACACTACAGGCGCAGTTGAAGGCCCTATCAGTTGTAAACAGAATGAAGAGATATCAAGAGAAATGCACCGCCTAACAGCAAATCCATACAATCCAAAGCAAAGTTATGGAAATAACTCAACGGCTCCAACCTGTGCAAGATAAGGCCTATCATTTGTTCATAGAGGTTGAAAGCCGAGGAGTAGAGATAGAACAGGTTGTCACCACAGCAGAACAACACCTAGAAAGGCCAGTGAATGACGCAGTGATCCAGGAGTTCGCCGAGCAAGAGGCCATAGAAAAACCGTAAGTCGAAGCATCTCAAGCCAAACTCGAGGCATTCGAAGCATAACTAATCAGACCAGAGTGACTCGAGATGAGTCACAAATGAATGTTGGGGGCTTGTTGGCCCTTGACCAAGTTTTGGGAGATTCTTGGTCATGTTGACCTATCTTGGGACTTCAACAACCTGTCGAAGGAGGAGCTCAATATGAAGCAGAGATCATAGGATCTCAGTCCTTTTTTGGGATGTGGGACTATGTAACGAGAATGGAACATCAACCCATGGATTTACCGATGTTTAGGCCTATTTTGTATATATAAATAGATGCTTAGGCTAGATAGAAGAAGTGGTAGGGTGCATCTATGTGATGTGAATGTATGCTAAGTGCAAATAGAGTCTGTAAGTGCTTTGTGCATGACTGTAAGAGACTTGCAGAGCTAAGCGCAGATCCTTGTAGCAGATTGTGGAAGGCTTACTGTTGTAACGCAAGGAAGAAGGATCTAGCGAGTTGCGCAGATCTTATGTCCTATGTGGAGTAAGGATTTTGAGGCTCTGTGCTTGTAACTGATTGACTGAAGATAATAAAGAAGAAGAGTTGGTGGATGTAGCCCCAGGGTGGGGGTGAACCACATAAACACTATGTTATGTTGCTTTGTGTCTTGTTTTGATGCGTTCACATGTTATTTTTTAAGTGCTTTGATGTATATAGATAGATCTACTTATACTTTGTGCTTATGATATGTGAGAATGTTAGATCTGATCTATATGGCCATGCTTAGTGTTTGATCTGATCGATCTGATCTATTTACCTATGCTAAGTGCTTAAATACATTAGATTAGTGTGAATGTTGCGAAGCTCTGTTTTATTAGTGAAGTGGGTATTGATTACATATTGAGGAACTGATGGTGCTAAGTGCTTTATTAAGTAGTACAATCACAGATCTATGTCCTAGCTAAGTTTGCATACACCTGAGTCTTACAACCACCCCTGCCTCTACCTCGGGTGAGACTTCATCTGCTCTGCAGGTGTTGCCGAAAGGGCCGTTAGTTAGAGCTTTGTTGGTGCGTTGTTGTAGCGTTGAACCCTCAGTCTGCCCCTGTGCCAAAAACAACTTAGATATGATGCATTGGCATCATGCTAAATATGTCACTCTAGTACATCTTAGAGATGATCATACAACTTAGAGATGACATAGTGAGGCATTGATCTACATCATGAGAGTACAACGTAGATATGGCATACAACTTAGATATGATGCAATGACATCATGCTAGATATGTCATGCTAGTACGACTTAGAAATGATGTAGATGATACTCCAGATCACACTAGTACAACTAATAATGATGCATTCACATCATGCTAGTACGGCTTAGAGGTGATGCAGTTGATGACAATGTTGATGCAGGATGATATTAGATGATATGATTTGATTGTTGTAGAGATTGTATGTCTATGGACAATAGTTATATGCTACTGTCATGGATGTGTTCCACTGGTAGTGACTACGTGTCACTTGTTAGTAGTCATGTGCTACTAGGAGTGGTTGTGTACCACTATGAAGTAGTTGTGTCCTACTATGGATAGACACAGTTGTGTTATATTGGATGGCATTGTAGCAGTTGTATGCTACTATACGATTGTCATGGATACTACCACTAGTGTTGGAGATGATTTCCAGCTAGATGGATAGTTAGTCTGACGGTAAACAGACATTCTCTAGGTGGAGAATGGTCTAGGAAGAACATATTGTTGGTGAAAAGACATTCTCCCTGTAGAGAATGGTCCAGGTTGACAGATTATTGACGTATCATGGACTAGTATTTTCCTAAGGCATGGATTGTGGCTCAATTAGGAAAATGGTTCAGGACCAATGTTCTCCTAAGGCACAATTATTGGCCTGATCAGGTTGAATATTCTTCCCCCGCCCCCTAAGGACATGACGTCCTGATTAGGGTGGTTGATACAAGACTGATATTTTATAAGGCATATGGGTAGAGATTGATCTCTATGGTACATATGACTCAATTAGAAAATAGTACGAGACTAACATTCCTGTCAGAATGGTCTCTGTAGCCCATGGCATGGCTTTCATCATCTAGGAGGATTGACTTTCTTCTAGGATGTAGGTTCAGATTAGAAGAATGGTCCTTGTATCCCATTATGGGGCTTTCAACATCTATTGGGAAAACTATTCTTCTAGGACATATGTCTGAATTAGAAGAATGCTCTTTATATCACTCTATTGAGTGGGTAACTCATGTGAGACACTTTGTTGAGTGCGTTGAGTTCAGTGCATGACTTATTCAACATCATGCTTGATTACTCAAATGGAGTATGGCCTCAAGAGATGATGCAAACGATAATGTATGTTGATGCAAGGATGCTATCAAATGATATTGATAGTGATGATAATTCTCGTGACTTAATCTATGTGATCATGAGATAGCTTGTGTGGCTATGATGATGATACCGACAGAATGGTATGTGTGTGCTCAAGACCATTGCCGTTAATACCTCCCTGGCTAGGAGGGAGTGTTGATGTTACGGTAGCTACAGGAGGTATTAACCTCTACTTGTAACCTTTGACTAGAATGGAATATTCTGGAAGCAAGGGAAACCCTAGACAGATTTGTGAAAACCCTAGAAGACAAGTCGACCTAGCAAAATAAATAATATTAGAATATTATTTTTTAGAAAGACAAGTTGGCTCCATAGGAAAAAAATAAGAAGAAAATATAATTACCAGAAAGTCAAGTTGGCCCAGCCAAAAAATTCATTGGACCGATTAATATAAATAAAGGACATCTTATCTCATTTGTACACATGGTCAGAGTGCAAGTCTTGTGGAGAGATGCAGTTGCAGTTGCAACTGCAGCTGCAAGGAGGAATAAGGGTGTATGGTCATCTCTTGGTTTTGGTCTATCTCTAAGTGATATTCTTGGTAATACTCTTGGTGATATTCTTGCTAAGTATGGCGCAAGTATGAGAGAGTAGTGCATCTACAGTGGTTGTAGTTGTGTATGGTACTTATTATGTGGATATGGAGACTCTATCTCTTGTGTGCTATTCTTGGTAATACTCTTGGTGATATTCTTGCTAAGTATGGCACAAGTATGAGAGAGTATTGCAGCTACAGTGGTTGTAGTTGTGTATGGTACTTATTATGTGGATATGGAGACTCTATCTCTTGTGCACTACCCTTGGAGAAGTAACGCTCTACTTGTCTTGAGTTGTTGTTGTAGTTAACAACTAGGATTTATCTGTTGGTTCTAGTATGGATTTCCGGAATAATTATGTCAAAGGTTAAGGTGATTGAGGGTGGATTTGTGCCTATGGATGGGTGACAATAGAGATATTTTCTATGGTGAAAATGAGCAAATCAATTATTTTAACAGACTCCAACCCTCTGATTTCGAGAGAGTGAAGGAATTGTCTAGCTAAGGCATCCCTCGACTCCGTGTTTTAGGAAATTGTTGGCGCTTTTGGCTAAGGGTGGCAATGGTCAATCCCCATGGTCATTCTGATAGATGCAACATTTATGAAAATTCAAACCTGCAAAGGGGAATCAAAAGATGAGAAGCATGCAAGGGAGATACATGATTTCCTATCTCTATATGTATAGAAATGGAAAGGGTGGCGAAGAGAATGGGAGGGAAGACATGAGATGGAGGTGTAGGAATTTCAAAGGTAGATTACAAGTATGAACTATCAGATAGAATCCATTAAGAAAAAGCACATGTAGATTGAGATTATCAAGGAAAGTAATTCACAGAGGATGGATGAAACGAAAGAGAAAATGATTGGGTTCGAGGAAAAGATAAGGAAACTAGAAAAGGAAGAAATGATAGTTGTGGAAGGAATCCAATCAATGGATTACCCCTATTATTCTATAGGATCTTATGGTCTAGAACATATGTCAACTCAAAAAAAAGAGACAGTGCAATTGGACTTAACCCGTGCAAAGAGGCAATCTCTTGGAATCCAGATATCCAAGGTCATTAGCAAGAAGGAATCCCTCAATGTGCGTGTTCTCTTTTAATTTCTAAATGTTATCATGGTCTATAAATTTTCCTTTTGGTTAGGATAGTTTGTATGGCAATATACAAACCAAATAGAAAGTAATAGCTCTAAATCTTTAAATTTGGTCTAGATAGCAAACAAACAATAGAGATCTTTTTTTTATATTTTTTTTAAGAGGACAAGACATTTTTACTCATCAAATTGTGTATTATCTGGTTGGACAATTTGACCCTAGCTTTGTTTTAATATAAATATACATATTTTTGTTTTTTTAATACCCATCAAATTTACTTACAAATTAAACAGTGTCATCATTTTTTAATATTTCATTTTACTAGGGTAAATAACAACGAAAATAGATACTAACCAATGGTTTATATTTTTCAACTTCAGTTGTAGACAACCTAAATTTAATCATAACCCCTAAAGATTATATATGAACACTTCGCTTCAAATAGATGTGTAACAAATTATGGGAGATGTTTATGATTGCAACATCATAATTAAATCCTATTTATACAGTTATTTTTTAGAAATAAATAATGCATGTAATAGATTTAGTTTGAACTATATGTATGTAATCACATTGACATAGATTTAGCCGAGAAATGCTTGAAAATGGTTAACTCGTTATCTTTAAGAATCAAAAACTAGTCTTGGGCTCAAATCAATAATACATGTAATAGATTTAGTTTGAACTATATGTATGTAATCACATTGACATAGATTTAGCCGAGAAATGCTTGAAAATGGTTAACTCATTAGCTTTAAAAAACAAAAACTAGTCTTCGGCTCAAATCAGGTAATTTAAATTTAAATTTAATTCTATCATCCAAAACTCTTCTTTTCAACCACTTGAATTTATCAATTGAAAAATAAGTTCGACCAAGTTGGATGGGTGATTAAATTTGACTAGGGCCATGTCCATCTTAGTTGACTTAATTCCATAGAACTTGTCATTGATCATCTTCAATCATTGTGCATGAGATTGATCATTAAGGACTTACACTTTTGATCAATAAAAAAACAAATCAGATAAAAAAAAATGACACAAAGGAAAAGTCAAAGCTGAAGCATTAGAGATGAGGCTTATCCAAATTATTTTGAGAACAAAATGTAGGAGATATAACAAAGAAACATATATAGATATTGCAAGAAACACAGAGATACAATAATACAAAATTTCTATTAATGAATCAAATCTGTAGAAACTGTAAAATACAAAGTGAACTAAACTCGCTAGA